>JAEQBH010007728.1:0-173052 GCA_016808115.1 Tetrastigma voinierianum | reverse complement strand
TTTTTATCATATAAATAAAACATTTTTGAGTTTTTAACAACTTCCAAACACCCATCTTACCAAAAATGCACTCGCTCCCCATAATTACCCATCACAAAAACATATTGAGAACACATAAGCTCTCAATCCTTCCTCATTGCTTTCCACAACCCAAACTCAATGCCCTTCTTTGACATCTTGAGTGGTCCATCCCCTAATCCCCGTACTTAACTTGAATAATCGAATGAATGATTGGTTAAAGACATATGTCTATGAGAATAGAAGACCCACGATTGGTTTCAATTAAGGAATGGCACAATTATAATTCCTTAATATTAGATTCTTGATCTTACTTATGTAATATTTAACTATTGTTATTTCCCTTAAAAGAAAATCCATACCAAATGGTGAAAACCTGCAAATCCTAGACCCAAATCAAGATCTCAATTTTATTCATCAAATAGATAACTCAAAATTACATAAGATGTTACATATATGGAACCAAAACATTATCTATTAGGATAAGAATTTTTACTTATCAAACATTATCTTTTTCACGCCACTCATGCTCTTTCTTGAATATATTCAGCTTCTTACTAATCAAAAATAAATAAATTAAAATTTATGCATTCATACTAGAATGAGACACAAAGCAAGGAACCATATTCTCTTTGAGTCGCCACATTGGCGGCTCTCCTCTTGAATATATTCATCTTTCTTACTAATTAAAAAAAAAAAAAAAAGCAAGGGAACAGAATTGGGGCTGGGGTGGTAGTAACTATATCAACTCTGTGCTAAATCTCCACAAATTTTACACAAAATGTTACATCAATTCATTAAATATCCAGAGAAGGCAATAAAGCAAATTTCTTTTACCTGAATATTAGCGAGTGCCACGCTTGAATATCCACCAAAGAAACAACTCCATCACTTGTGTCTTGAAATACATCTTCAAGCTCTTCTGAAAACCTAATGAGCTCTGTCTCGCTCTCCGCTGGGCAAAGAAAGGGTATTAGGTGAATGTCTAACAGGTATAATCAGCACTTGGTCCTGCCAACAAGTGGACCTTTGCTAGTGCGCAGTGCAACTTTCTCCTGCTGATGACTAGATGATTCCACCTCAGGGCTTGACAAACAGAACCAGCAGTTTTCTGACCTGAACTTATTTGTGTAAGAAGAATCATTAGTGTACCAAGCAATGGAATTAAAATTACAAAGGAAAAAGATTAATTTCAGAAAAACAAGCTGATTAAAATTTGAAAACCCATCATTTATCTAAGAATTATAATAATTATCAATCTGCTTAGAAATTGAGTACATCGATGAAAACCAACCTGAATTCTAGCATTTTCAGATCCATACCTCCTGCTGACAAAACCCCACCTTCATCCTGCAAGTTGTGCTTAAAGTTGCAATCTGGACCCCTTCTACATTTGCCCTTATTAATAAAATCAAACAAACTCCCCTCATGTATAGAAACCCTTGCTTCTGTGTCATGCAGAAAGTTGCATTTTCCCCCCACGTGACAAGACCCAGAAGACACAAATTTAAACAAAGCTTATCACCATCTCCAGCTCCATGTTTCTGCCGCTTTTAAGACATCATAACGCCTAATATTGTGTGTCAGAAACACTGTCACTTAGTCTCTTTTGTTTCTGATTAGTGGGAGCTGTCTCTTCAATAACTTTATAAGGAATAAGGTAGTATTTGGTGGCTTTGGCGGAAATCTCAGCCAAGACATTGTAGATGCTGAATAGAGAAATGAAGAATAAATTTCTTACAGAACCAAGAACCAAAGGTTATTGAATGCCTAAATCTAAATGCAACAAAGTAAAATCCAAGTGCAAGTCATACATTTGCTTTTAATTAAAAAAAAAAATGCTAGACATTTTCATGATCCCTTATAAAAAAAGTAGACATTTTTACCCAAAAGGCACAGGACACAATTTTTTTATATATACTTTGACTGACAGAATTTTTTTTTTTTTCTTTTGGTAGGATCGATCGGACGGGGAATATTTAGAACCACAAATTAAAGAATGGTGTTTTGAACAAAGGGCAAGACGTTGTAAATCAAATAACAAGAAATATGAAGGTGATGGGGAAGTAACACTCATCAAGAGATAGGTGCTAAAGTGAATGGAACCCCTGTGGAGGGGCACTAAGCAGAGATTAGAATTAGCCTAAGGTAGATCCTAGGCCACTACGTATAACATCATATCCATAATCCATGTCATCCCAAGTCATCGGGCGCGTCCATCGACATCCTCAACAAGCCGATGCCCTACCAAATCGAGGATCCTCCATACCATAAGCAACCATGACTACGTATGTCGGTACATTGAGCCACCGAACAATTTTTTTCTTTTTTTTTTTTTATGGGTAATATTAGAGCCACTGGAACTAGAACCTCCGAATGATAACAAATTGATCAAAGATCAGAATGAACCGTTTGTGGAACCCGTATGTAGGTAATAAAGGTGGTGGTGGTGCAAATAAGCTCTCCTATCGTGAGCAGAGATTAAGGCTCTAATTTAATGGCCTCCACCTAATCCGGGCCTCGTGAGCACTCTACAACATCTCATGCATGGCGCTGCGTAGCAACTATAATCTCCCCATACATGGTGCCGATGTCCTCAACAATCGAACGACCCAATCAACACTAATCAATCACTATAATCTCGTAGCCAAAGCCAGCAACATCTCATGCATAGTGCTTGGTGGTGTCGATGTGCACAATACTCAAACCGATCTAAACCAACTCTAACTTATCCGCCATAATCTTGCCCAAAGGATCTAGGTGGAGTTTAGAGATTCACAACCAACGCGATGACTCATACAAATGAGAACATGGTTCCGGATGGAAAACATTTCGATATAGATAAAACATCTACTCAGCCAATATGCCTTAATAAGTAATTAAATAAGTGGTTGCAAGTATGATTAAAGTTTTTAATCAATAATTCATAATACCTATTGCAATAGACAAAAGAATGGACACCGCCGTGGATCTAACATCGCAGTTTAAAATAGGTACTTTTTATCGATGCATACTTAAACTAGGTATTTCTCATTTAATTTTTTATCATGCTAACTTTAAGATAATGATGTTAGCTTTCAAAATAATGTTCTAAAAATGCCATTGTATAGACAATGTTTGAAACCGCAAGGGCTCATCAAGATTAAAGCAAAATAACATCCACGCAAGAGAGAAGGGTCACAACAAATTGTATCAAAACTCACTCTTAATCCCTAATCCTTACGTGGGAGTCCATGACTACGGAAGGCTCAGCAGGGAATCCAATGTTTTGAAACCGCATACCATCATGTTAAAGCAAATAACATCCACACAAGCAGAGAATGGGTCACAACAAATTGAATCAAAATCAATCTTTAATCCCCAACTTATGTGGAGAGTCCATGGTCATGTAAGGCTTCCAAGCAGTGGGAATCCAAGTGTTTTGATCACTCCTATCATTGTCGTAGACTTTTATTTAAGGCTATGGAGACTAAGAGATTTTAACTTAGATGTAGAGAGAAGTTTTGCTGGGTCAAATAGAGAGAATAGTTTCTAACACTACACAAATAGGTAGGTGTGTTTAAAATCAGAAGATATATTGGGCATAATTATTTACATTAGTGGGGTGGGTCATTACAAAAGTAAGATAAGGTACCGGTAATAATATACACACGGGGTTTATATCATACCAAAGAAACAAGAAGATGGTGGAAGATTGTAGAAAGCTAGTCGAGATGAGAATCAAACCTGCTTATCTTTATTCAACAGATAAGACCTAAAAGCGGGTTACATGCACAAGATCAAGATTGGAGATGGTTCTGATCAGCACACTTTTGTACCAAAGAATGTGACAGCTATCGCAGAAGACAACCTCTGATCGAACAGCTTACTAGTTTGTCATGCCAAATAGTAATCAACATACAAAATTTTCCACACAATGATCACAAAGTATATAGAAAGCCAATAAATGGCAAATTTTCCAAATATCAATTTCGGCACTCAAACAAAAGAGAAACAAAGAATGTAAATGAAGACCAAGAGTCGTATCATCAAAACAATCATCCAAGGAAAGGTTACACTACCTATTATGGTATTGGTGGTCTCCCAATGATAAAAATATGCCCCCGTGATTTGAAACTCAATTTAGACAAAAAAAGAGCTGATCTCAAGTTTTTAAAGCTACATGAATTTTCTCGTCAGTCTGTCCATTCACAATGCCTAGATAATTATTGCAATTATCCTCATGTTCCACACATGGGGGAAAAAGTGGTGTTTCGAGGCACACATAATTAACAAAAATATCCAAGCTGATTCACTTCAGAGACTTGGTCCTCCCCCCATGCCTCTTTTTACTTGAAGATAACCAAACTGCAATTTCCAATAACATTATTTTCTAAGATCTACAGAAAATCACAGCATGTGTGCTAGAACCACACTTACTTCCGCATATTGAATAGATAGAGGATTAAATCTTTTTGTATGTTACTCACACTCTCTCAGTCTCAAACAAATTAAAAATACTTTAATTAGAGATGTCAAAGACAAGGATTCATATAAATGAAAAATTATCATGACCACGCTGAATCTAATACTAGATTGGAAGTTTGAATACAACATTCAAAAAAATTCTAATGGCAATAAGAACTAGATTGCTGAAAAACAGAACTGTTCTTCAGAAGAAAATATATAAGCAAATAATTCTTCCCATCAGCACTACCCAGGCTTAATTTCCCTACTAGCCTTTTTTTTTTTTTTTTTTGGAGCATGGTAGAATCAATAACCTGATGAATCTGAGATTCCTGGAGGAATAGATGTACAGCTCCTGTGACTCCA
Organism: Tetrastigma voinierianum; assembly: GCA_016808115.1. Taxonomy (NCBI): domain Eukaryota; kingdom Viridiplantae; phylum Streptophyta; class Magnoliopsida; order Vitales; family Vitaceae; genus Tetrastigma; species Tetrastigma voinierianum. Next base: position 168,222 of record JAEQBH010007728.1, on the reverse strand, counting down.
GGGCCATCTAATAGTGTATCTAATTGCAAAAACCAACTCATACGAAACTAGAAGTTAAGCAGTTATTTTTAAGGCAATGAATAATTCAATGCTTCAACAAGGATATGTTAAGAACAAATCAACTATTCCAGGCTCATCCGTCAACGTTCCACAATGCACTAACATTCATCTTGACTGTATGTTCCAAATTGCTGACTATCCAATGATTGCCTACCAGAAATTCTAGGGCCACATAACCCTAATTAAGATTACAGGAAATCAGATAAAAATGATAATTGCAAATAGCAATAACATGCATTCAAGGTAAAAAGATTATATATTTTGAAAGAACCATTCAGTGATGTTTTGTTTATACTAGTATCAAAATTGTCAAAGTATCAACTAACCACTACAACAATAAGCAATGAGCCACACATTTCTTTTGTCTCCATAATGCTGCTGAAATGCAAACTGTCATATAATACAAACTACAGTAGTTTGCGACGCAATTAAAAAGAGCCGATTAAAAGACTGCTTGGTTGCTAAAAAAAGGCCGAAACTTGTCAACTTAAACAAACTACCCATATTTGGCCCCAGAGAAAATGCAGAAAAACAAGCCAAATGAACCGGCGAATTTTAGTCTCTCAATTATCTAACCCACAAACAATGCAATCCCTCAATCAAGTAAGCCTGATAGAATCCAATAAAAATGTAAGGTTTTACTTTAATCTATCTGAAACTGCAAAGAATCATAGGGATTGCATGGTAATGGAAACTCGGCCGTGCTTGCCACTCAAAGCCAATAATTTTATCAAAAAGGAAATGAAACATATTTGTCATGTTTAAAAACAATTTCTGATTCACTTTTGAAAAAAATTAAGAATGGAAATAGCAGCAATGTAGCATCTACATGTGGACTGATGCAATCATAGTTCACTTTATCACTCACGATACAAACCAACAGAAATAGATTGAAAGAGCAATACAATCTATATCACAACCATGAGAGAATCAGACACTTTTGTCTCAATACAAATTATCACATACAAGTAGCAGCAAATGTAGCATGCTCATTGGCTATAGTAGATGGTTACAACTTACAAAGTTCCAACTCCCTTTTTCCCTTCTTCACTTACATGAAACCAAACAGAAAATGTATTAAACAGATAAATTAACAAAAACCCCATAATTCATACCATGGAGAGTGAATCCTGCCACTGCCTTTTAACCAATACAAATGATCACATATCTCAAACCGTCCATCTTGAACCTTAGATTCGCCGAACTCCTGGAAGCGGCCAATAGAACCTTGGGCGCACTGATACCGTAGCTACCGATGAAGTACGCTCGAAGAGGGATTTGAGAACGTCCTTCAATGTAAATCCATGAACCTCTGAGCTTCCGGCGAGCGTCCGGGGAAGAATCCGGCCTAATGCAGAGAACCGCATCGAATGGACCAGCGGACTGAGCAACCCACTGGAACAATCAAAATTAATAACAAAAATGGATCAAAAACACTAGATTACAGACATATATTACGATAAATACAGAGAGGGAGAAACGAAAGATCACCGATAAGATTCGTTTGACGAGCTGGTTGAGGCGGCCGAAACGTCTCCACAGAGTAGAATTCGAGGAGCATGAGCTAGGATACTGGAACTGAGACTGTCGGAGAGGTGTGGATGAAAGAGAATACAGATGGCCGGACTATGCAGGCCCGCTTGCTTATTTCTTCGCCTGGGGCGTCAATGAAACTATATGGCCCAGCCAATAACAGCAATGGTCTCCTTGTCGGTTAATGTAAAGGCCCGGAAAAATGATTTTCCATATTAGTTTTTATGCACAAAAAAAGTCCAAAACAATTAAACTTAATTATCGGTGTTCGAAACCTAAGGTTTTTATTTTCTTTTTTTCATCATAAATGAGGAGCGATTTTTTGGCCCGAAATGGCGAGCGATTTCGATCCGTTTTCATTCGATTTTTCTTATATTTTATCGTTTAATTGTTACAACGTATGTTTTTGTCATTCTTGCAAGTGAGCGATTCACGACGCTTCGATTAGTTAGAGAAGTTTTATCAAATCACTCTGATCGCGATGCTTAATCAAACCTATAATCTTTGCATTTTAGATTACCAATTGCTTGCGCTTACCATTTTTTTCTTTATTATTAATTAGATGCTATATTATTATAAACCCCAAATTTACACTTATATTATTATAATTATTATTATTAAATATTACTTTAATTTAATTTAATTTATTATTATTTTTCTAATATCTCACTTCTACTCATTATTCTTACTTCCCAAACCTTTATACCAATTTACTCCAACCTACCCAAATCCCTCCGCCTTGCAGCCTCCCCTGGCCCCTCCCACCCTCCCCTTCCCCCTCCCTTCATCTCCCATTTTGGACTCAAAATAACATTTTTTTTTTTAGAAATTACTTAAAATTGACAAAATAAAAAATTATTTGTAAACTAATCTCTTACTTTTATAACTTTAAAATATCACACTTAGATAAAAATTACTCCTTCAAGGTGTCTTCCACATCACCATTTTCTTCTAATTTTTCATTCCTCTGCTTTCTTCCCAACCTTAAAAATGTTGGGTTCCATTTTTCTTTATTTATCACTTAAAGAATCTTAGCATTCTCTTCTTAACCCACTTAATTTTGTTCTTCTTCTTATGTCAAGAGCATCTCAAGTTCAAGAAGAAAAGTCTATGTAGGATGTGTTGCAAAAAAGAAGTGATTCAAACCCCAAATTCAGATCTCTATTTCTTCCAAACTTGATCTCGCTGCTACGTGTATTTGAACAAACTTGAAAGGTGTCGTCTAAGTTTTTAAATATTATTTTCAGACACTGGACTTAACCATCGTTAAGTTAGAATTTGAATAAACTTTAAGGGTGTCAAGTCTAAGTTTATAACACAGCTTCTATTCATGTTGAACTTCTACCACGGACAACTTCTCGCCGTCCTCATGCCACCCACAAGCCAATATCCATGTTACGAGATGATTATTCTCCTTTTTCTGAGAGGGAACACCACCCCCTACGCCCCCATATGGGAGGATCAATGCAACGTCTTTACAAAGGCAATTTCTCCATTAAAATGGCTAGTCATATTATAGAGATCACAATTTTCTAATTCACAAGTGTCCTACACTCGTGAGTCTCTGCTCTGCCTCTGTCAGCATGTAGAGCCCGACTCTCAAGCAGTAGGAACACGTCCTTTATGCCCGAACAACCAAGATCCTAACAATACTGCACTGCCGAGAGTTTGAAGGTCTTAGCAAAGTTCACTTGGGAAACTCTCTGTCAACTTTTGATAAGGGTATTTCTCCATGTTTACTTAAGTAATTTTGGTAGATCTCCCTTATAATGAGACGTATTATATTCCCTTGTTCAAATGCTCGAATAAAAGTTATTATTTTTCTTGAGATGATTATATTATGCCTGGGAAGTCCCTACAGCTTAATGTCTCCCCTTCGAGATGGTTATATTATGCCTCAAGGCTAGCCCCGACGACCTCGTCTCAGCAACATAAGTCATTGCATTTATTTCTCCCGAGATTTGAGGATGACCTTATGCCTTAGGCACTTGCCCTCGACCTCGAGCAGAATAAATCCTAACAAGCTACTTGATAATAAGAAACTTATGTGTTAGCCGAATTTCTTGTCAAATGATATTTTCATTAATCTAAAAAACCATGTCGAGAACAAAGTACTTGCAAAGCAAAGTACATTTTCAGAGGTCCTCAAGCCCTACATTTGTCACATCATAGCTCTGCATTTTGACCCCCTTCCTCCATGTTCCCACCGGCCCTTACCATCCCGTGTTATTTGCTCACTGTGTGCCTGCACCACAGCCTCGTTCCTACCGTCACACATCATCCACTCAGCTTTGCCACTTCTCCACATCGGCATTGACAACACGTTCGCAGTCGGCCTCATTCGAGCTTCCTCCACGTCACTGTCATGGAACCCGGCCATCACTTCAAGCGCCGCCCGATACCTAAAGTTTAGCCACGTGACCTTCCTCGTATGAACTCCGTCTGATTATCGAATACCTCCGCAGTGCAACAATGGCTTTTTACAATGCACAATAACTGTGGATTTTTGGGCCAATATTCCAACCAATAAATGGCTTGAAACGACGCTTAGGGGATTAGTGGAATGATGTTACAACACACGTGGCATTCGTGTGAGTGACCCGAATGTTCACGTGGGTGATTAGAACCCAATCACGTGGCATCATGTGACTGACACAAGCTCAACAGGTAAGGAGGATGGGCATGCTACAACTTTAACCACTTTGAGCCTTAGGATGTCGCTACTGGCACTCCGACCCAAATTCTTTGGAGGCCAACTGATTCTGGGACGCGAATCGGTTTTACCATATACATTAATAAAAAAATAAATGTCGCATAATCATTTCGATTAAAGAGCCCACCGCTTGTCACTTAACACTTTCTTATTCAATATATTATATGCCCTTTCAATATTATCATTTACAAAATATGCCATCGCAGTTCATCTCCACAAATAAATCAGTTTTGGTCGTTCTTTTGTCTTTCATTTCATCAAATTTTCCATTTTGGCATATACACTTAATCATTTATAACCTTTGGGTCCTTATTTTGACTTTTACCAATTTAACCTTAATTATTTTATAATTTTACGGGTTTTACTATTTTTGTTCTTTAATAACATACTCCTGAAAAATAATTTAACTTATTTTATACCCATAAACATGTTATAAACCGCTAGGTTACTTAGGGCATTACATAGGAGACCGTGTGCTCGATTGAACAGACACTTTAGCAAAGCAAACCCAAGCCCAAAGGCATGAAGACTGACAAAGAACCCTAACTCCTAAGAATCTCAGGCAACCGAAGGGTGATGCCGACACACGAGAAGATAAACCACCCGAATAAGAGAAAAAGAGCGAAGAAGGTAACTGATCACATGAGCACGCATTATGAGGAAATTCTATGGTAGAGATTAATTGATAATGAGTGTATAACGTAAGGGTGTAAATAGCCACAAACCCATTTAAATATTGTGCTTATAACATTTCCACCCTACCCCCAATGGGTATAGTAAGGAAAGGGAATCAAAGGTGAGAGCTCTTGACACACAAGAAGATAAACCACCTCGAGTATAAGAGAAAAAAGCAAGTGAATAAGGTGTAACAGATCACATGAGCATGCGTTATGAGGAAATTTATGGTAGGAGATTAATATGATAATGAGTGTATAACGTAAGGGAGTAAAGAGCCAATAAATGTCCCATTTAAATATTGTGCTTATAACATTTCCACCCCACCCCCCAATGGGTATAAAGGGCGCAGAAAGGAGATCAAAGGAGAAGAACCTAAATTTTGTCGAATCTATTTTGTGGAAATCCGAGACCTTTCCAATTGTCTTGAAAAATTCAATAAAATAATATTTTAATTATTTTAAATAGCACAACTCTCTATTACTGCCCATCATGCCTAATTTATAGAACATTCAACATTTAAAAAAAGCAGAAGTATATGAAGAGAAGGATCCTAAGTTTGAGTCTCAATGTAGACAATTTCTACATTATAACTAAAGTGCTAGCTATAAAAAATTTAATTTCATTACTATTAGACTATAAATGTAAATTTTACATGATCTTCACCAAATTATATTAAAAAAAAAATCATTTTTTTATACAATTAAATATTTTAGTTAAGAAATGGTAAACTGAGGCTTACTAGGACTTTAATCCACGATCCCCCCTCCCTATGCCCTGCCTTTGTGAAACGTTAAGCGCTTTACCACATAAGCTAAGCATGATGGGCTATTAAAAAATCATTTATTGCCCATTATGTCTAACTCAAGTGGTAGAGCGTTTACCATTTAAATAGGCAAAGGGCATAGGAGAAGGGGTTGTTCTCGGGTTTAAGTCCTATTGACATGGTTTACTATCTTGAAACTATAGTGTATTTAAAACTTTATCATGATAATTTTATATAAAATTTGAATTTAAAGAATATTAAAGATTATAAGATATTTTAGGTTTATTATGGTAATTAAAAGTTGCTAATTTTATTATTAATTAAAATCATAATGCAAGTATTTTTATTTTATCATAAATATATTTTTTACTATTTTATACGGATGCATAAAATAAAAATAAATATTCTTTAGTAAATTTGATATTCATCTAAATATGAATATTCATCCATGTAATAAATATCATTTAATATTTGTCTCGTAGTCGCAGTGGGATATAAATTAAATCACTAACTTGAAATTCCTTTAAAAATTGGGTCTTTTTTTCTATATATACGCCCAATATCTTGTATATCACTTTATCATGTTTATATAGTTAATTTAACATTCAATCGGGCTATTTCTAATCAACTGCTTATCAAATAGTAATCTATATAATCAACTAGTAACTATGTTATCCGTATTAAATTTATCATGACTAATTATCTCAATACGTTATAACTTATCTTAAAGATACCTAATATTGTAATTCAGAAAAGGATAACAATATAGATTTAGTGTGATACCAAATTCATTACAGAACTATGATATAAATAAATGGTTATTTATATTAAAAAATATAGACCTTTTAGATAAATATGGCAATAAATAGAAACCATTATGGGAGCTTGAGGGAGGACTCCAGTCTTCACAAAGAAGTTGACCTTCCCAGAGTTACATTTGTAGAGTTATTTTAAATATATATATATAGTATATATATATATATATATATATATATATATATATATATATATATATATATATATATAAACTTTTTAAAATATTTATTAAACTAAATTTTTTATTTTTTAAACTGGATTTAACATTTATGGTTTCTTAAGATAAATTTAAAATGCATTTAACAATTATGATTTTAAATTCATTTTTAAAATCACAGTTAATGAATAAGATTTTAAGATTAATGAATTACTTTAATATCAAAACCCGAATTTATAGTTCCTGCTAGAGCTATTTTTCTTGGTTTCAAACTCCAGGCCCATCATAAATTTAGCCGTTTAAATTAAAGCCCAATAGAATGTGAGTTTTATTTGGGAACTTAGCCGTTTAAAGTCCAATAGAAAGTGAGTTTTATTGGGGGACCCAACTTAGTTAAGCTGGTCTCTTTATTTTCATTTTCTTATTTTCCTGGCAAAGATAAAGAAATTTAGAAGCTAAGTAATGAATTTCCAATGCCAAAAAATAAAATAAAAAGAAGAAGTAAAGATAAAGAAATTGATTTTACCAAGAAGATGATGATGGTCATAATAATGATGATAATAATAAAATTAAACACCTATTCAATCATAGGGTATTCAAGATGCGACAATGGATGCCGAATATATATATTTTTGTTTGAGTTTTTATATTTTTTAGAGTGAAAAATGAGTTTATGATTTGGCTTTTAAAGTTTATATAAATTTATTAATACAAGGAATAGAGAGGTACATTAAAATCTCATTCCTTCGCAATTAATGAATTGCACTCACAAATAAGATTAGAGTAAAAATCTTGATACCATTTTATCAGTAGATTTCATTCATACATTGCTTTGTATGTATATTAATATTTGGGACATGTAGTAAAATACCAATTTTATAAGAGTCCTCCCGACAAAATAATGGGATTTGGTGTCTATAATAATTAATTTTTTAAATATCTTTGTTATTTTGAGTTAATTATTACTAATAAAGTTCTAAATTTTAATGATAACAGGCACAAGATTAGAAGGTTCTAATAAAAAGGATTTTTTTTTAATAAAATATGACTTTAGTTCTTAAAACTTGACACAAATGGTAAAGAATGAAATGGATTGGTTGATGAGTTTCTAAGCTGTTAGAATCCTTGTAAAACATCAAATAGAATATGCAAGTGATAATGTAAAAAGAAACAATTATATGTGGTTTCTAAATAATCCATACTTTATTTATATAAACAAATCCATATTTATTTTTAAACTATTATTATTTTTGAAGATTTTAATTAAAAATAAATTAAATGAAGGCTTGTTATTTTATTTTAAAATATAAAATTAGATCATTTATGCCATTTGTGAAACCAAACATGGTATAAACCCGATTGAATTCACCTAAATTAAAATTAATATTTTAAAGCGAGCTTCGATTTACATATACACAGCTGACCATGAAATAGGTGCAATTTCGATCCGTTTGCACAAGATCATTCAGCTGAGTCAATCTCCTAAAGGCTGCTCCGATCACTAGCCAATGACTTACCTATCTCTATCCCAAGTCAATCAATCGGTTTGCTTGGATGCTGAGAAAACAATGTCAATGGAAGAAAAATTTCAAATCATTATATATTTTTTCTGTCCGGGGCCTGGAGCGAAGAATATTGAATTTTACCTATAAACTCATACATGTTACTTCCATGAATAAGCCTAATTTTATCTTTTTTTTTTTTTTTTTTTTGGATTTTTGGTGCCAAAGACGGCGAGAGATGTAATGCAGTGATTAAAATAGTTTTCTTTTATTTTTCTTCATTTTTGGTTATCCAAATGGGAGGGCTGGATTTCATCTGGCCTACCTTGTAATTTGGGAATGCAATTGCTTTGGAAGTTTTGAATTATAGGTTTCTAACTTTCTATTTGAACTGCCCTGGAAGTATTCCCAGTTTGGATTACAGCTAGACTGAATTTCTGTTGGGAAAACAGGAAATGTTTTCTGTATAAAAATATATTTAGTTTTAGATAGAGAGAAAGTATTAAAAAGTAAGGTTTTCTTGTATAAAAATACATTTTGTTTGGATAGGACAGAAAATCTGAAAAGTAAGTAAAAATTCTGGATTGTAAATTTTAAGGTTTTTCATCAATATATCATAATATAGAAAATGCCACTTTACTTGTAGTTCACAATGTCAGGGCTTTTCCATTTTTCCTTCCCTCTCTTTTTGAAGCAAAGGATGAGAAGCAACATAGGGAGAAAATTGCTGTTTTCTTTTGATTTATCTTTTTTTCTTGGAATCAAAATTTCAGAGGGATACAAGGTTTATCTTTGAATGCTTTTAACATGCTGTCAATGCTATTGTTGAAAATTTTGGATTTTGATTATAGTATTAGAACTACATTAAACCCCATAAAAAATTCATGGACTACATTGAAAACCCATAAAAGTTTATGGTCTACATTGAAAATACCAAATGATAACAGGACACCATTTTCCTAATGATGCTAAAGTTTTAGTTCTAGGATAAAAACTGAGAATTTCTGGCTTAGGAAAAGTTAGAACAAATTTATCACTGGAAAGGAGTTCGCAATAGAGGAATTTGTAGAAAAGCGTCATCTAGAAGTACAACTTCTGACTCGAACTTTTTTTCCTTTTCATGACAACTTGTAAGATGCTTTTCGCAATTGTTTATGCATTTAGCTTAAAATAACAAAACAAAGGAAATTTTGTATGCGCCAAGGTTAAACTTAATCTTATTTGAGAGTATATTATCTTTTTGTGATGGAGAAAATTTCATGTAACCTATTCTTATACTCTAAGAATTTCAGTCTCTTCTTCCCGTGGTCGTGGGGTTCACATTTGACTCTCCGAAGCATCCAAGCATGTTCCTCAAACCTTAGTAATGTAAACATCAAATTTTGCAAAAATGTTCATCTCTGTAGCATTAATTTCACATTTACCTTCTCGTTGAATGGTTGCATATTTAAACTTACTTTAGAGTTTCCACACATTCTCATTTTAAGCAATGGGTAGTTTAGCAAAGCATATGAGAAGCGGTGATAGAAGGTATAGCCATCAAGAATTCTTTTGACTCGGGATTGATTTCAAGAGTGTGACCGTATGACCATGATTAATAGCCATCAGATTTCCCTCACATAACCTTACCGAGATTTATGTAATGGTTTCATTGTTTTTTTTTTTTTTTAATCATTTATTGATATTGGTCTGCTTTAAATCATTAATGCTGTTTTGTTGGTTGCTATCTTGTTTATATCTTGTCTCTGCCTTATCATGTTTTGCATGGATGGGTAGCTTTCTCCATCTCAAACAAAATTTTTATCTTATTGCGCTTGTTGAGACATCGTATGCCAAGGGTGAACAGAGCGTACAAAATTTTAATGGTGTCTGATTTCTTTATCCCAACTTTGTGGAGTGGAGAATCACATTTTACTATCTATCACAATGCTTGCCTGCTTAGTCATAAGGTTAGATAGTCACTGCTTATTGCAAGGCTCAGATATATTTTGTATGCACTCTTATATTGTGTTGCTATAGGAATGTTGCCAGAGAAAAGAAAAGGCAATGCTTTCTTCTTCCTGTTTGGTGGGAAGGGAACAAAATGAAAGAAAATTGAGAAAAAATTAATAGAATTCCCTTTATCGACTTTGTCTCTTTAGTTCTTGTCAAGGAAACAATGTTTTTCATTAAGGAAATTGTATTGTTCATATTGTCTACCCGAAAGCATAGGGAGAACTTGTTTATTTTCACTTCACTTGTGCTGCGCTTGGTTATGCATTTTGTGGCTACGCTGTTGTCCGTGTGGTGGTTCCACTCATGCTTATGGAAATCTGCTCTGGAGTGAGATGGTATGACGGTGGCTTGAAAGCTTACTACATACCATGGAAGCCGCTTTCATGCGTGAACACCTTACCCACATTTTATGGGACCCTTCCAATTATGAGGACGATTCTCATTCGGGAAAAGATAACATTGGTGCATGGACATCAAGCCTTCTCAACTCTCTGTCATGAAGCTCTAATGCATGCACGCACTATGGGTTACAAAGTTGTATTCACTGACCATTCACTCTATGTGCATTTTCATTGATGTGGGAGTATACGAACAAGGTGTTTAATTTGATTTAGCAGATGGTCAGGCCATTTGTGTTTCTCATAGCAAGTAAGGTTAGCTTCACGGTTAGGGCTACCACCGTAGAAGGTCTTTATTACCAAATGCGGTGGACACCGCTATGTTCGTGCCCCGTCTTTAAAAAACTCAAACAAGATGAAATTGTAATTGTCGGTGGATAAGGTGATTGGTTTATCTGGAAGCGCGATTTGCTTGTTGAAGTCATCCCTGAAGTATGCCATTTGTTCTCAATGTGAAAGATTAAATAACATAGTAATAACTCTTTTGATTTTGATGCATACCTGGTACTCTTTGTTGAATCTGTTGTTCTGGGTTTCTCTTTCTCTGGATGAGGAATTTGCTTCTATTTGTTATTTATCTTATCTCTTTTGGTTTATGTCACCAGACTCACCACCTCATTCCCTGATGTATCTACACGTATCCTCTCGAAATATGAGTAGCATCTTAATGATCAAGCCATCACCATCTTAAATGGTGGATCATCATTTCTTTCCTCACCGTTGAAAGGGTAACATTTATTGCATATAAGAGATAGAGACATTCTTAGCCCTAAAACGAGATTCATGGCTATCAAATTAGGTTTATCGATTAAATCCTATCTTGGTAATGCATTCATCTCCACATCTAAGGCTATCAATTTATATTTTGACAATTGTTTATAAACATCAAATTGTTCATTGAGGTACTGATTGATAAATCATTGATGTTAAACTAATATTAGCATATTAACAATATATTGGTTTATCTTGTTACCTCCTTTATGTCTTTTCTCGGTTCACTTTGAGCTTTTGAGAATTGCGAAATTCGGGATGAAAGATTAAAGTTCGTGTTTTTTTGGGTTTGGATTGATTGTACATTTGTGATCTGTCTATGTCACTAATTGGACTTTATGGATTAGTCGCCCTTGGTAGAAAGTGTGTTTTCCTTTTTTTTTTTGGGTGTGTTCATGCCTTTGGATTTTTGTTGCTTGTATATACTATGTATATTTTCTAATGCATTACCTTTTCGTATGATGATGATGATGATGATAATAGTGCACAATATACTGGGTTCATACATATAAAGATATGCATTGTCATTACTTTGTTTTTTTAGGTTTTTTTATGTTTTTCTAATTTGTCATCAATTCATGCTTTATGACTCAAGTAATAGCTGATCAAAACTTAATTATTTGGATGTCAATAACTGCCCATGGGTTTTGCTTTATGCTACTAAGAAGCACTTTTGCCGCCTACACCGATCGTGATTCGCTATATATGAATTCTAGTCATTCCACAGATTTGGTAAGTTTGTGTTTTGCATTCATGACCATTTTATTGTCTTTTGAAGATTCAATAGAATTGTTATCTTTTCCAAGCGCTTTGTAATTTTTTCGTGTTTATTTATTTTTCAGATTTGTATTTATATTTATTATTTTAATTATTATTTTAGGATCAAACAAACTATATCTCGGTTGAGAAATCCTACCATTTATTTTGGGATCAAAACATATTCCCGAAATAAACTCTCATGATTTTAACTCAGGAGCGTCTGCTTAGTATAGTATTATTGCCTTTTAAGAAAGCCAATCTAGGTGGCACCTGCTTATTTCATTCGTATATCTCTACATGGAAAAAATTAGTGTATGGATGGCGCTTTCATGTTTACATGACGGAATCACAAATCATTTGCATGTTTTTGTCTCATGCTCAATCATCTCATTAGAAAAAATGTATTTAAGGTCTGCTTCATTGCTCAGAGGTGATGGACCTAAACGAATGCGGCTAGAAGAAATGAGAGAAAAGAACTCTCTTCACGATCGAGTTGAAATGCTAGGTGTTGTTCCACATGCTAGAGTACAGTCGGTCTTAATTTCTGGCCATATTCTAAATGTAGTTAGTCCTTAGTATGTTAAACTTTTGTCCATTTTACCTCTATATATATATATATATATATATATATATATATATATATATGTATATATATATGTGTATATATATGTGTGTGCTGTGTGTGTGTATTTAAATTATAATGTCATCCACATAAACTTTTAGCTATCAACAATAATAAGTAATTATGTAAGCACTCGATTCTTGTAATGAAGGGCTATGGTTTTATTAGCTTAGTTCATGAAGTGTTCTAGTGGTGCATTCTTTTTAGGTGAGAATTCGGACAATAAACAGTAACTCTGATACCGTGAGTCAAGGCCATGTTTACTAGACACTGACTCACCCATCGTTTCTCGAAATAAATGATCGTGAACTCCGACATTCTTCGCGCTCATCCGGGATACAGATTCTTTAGAGAGCTGGGAGTGATCTCAATGTTTAAAAGCAATTGTTCACGACTACCTGCTATGTGAACATTTTAAAATCATTTTAAAAACCTCGGATAATCTCTTAAAGTGATTCATGGCAATCATTTAGGTGATCCTTCAATCATTTAGACGCTTCTATCAAGATCACTCCCAAATGGGTTACTAATTGTCTTTACTATTGTCCAAAATTTGTACCTAAACAGTCATATGGAGTAGTAACATGGAATCTAGGTTTTTCAAACTTCTTAGTATTGTTCTTGGCAACCTTGAATATTGTTGTCAATTGTTGTCATAATGCCCATGGTTATGTAAACTTGAACGCATATTAGCATGTAGTCATGCATCTTTGACACAACACATGAGCATGTACTAAATATTATTTTATTTTTATTTTTCATATCTAAGTAGCTTCTTCGATCTAAGTATTTTGTATAGCCATATTGGAGGTCATTTAGTCAGATTATTAACAAATGTGACACGTTGAGGTGTTCCAGAGGCATGCATCTTTAGATGTTTTGTTTTAACCTCGGTTAACTGAATTTTTGTCCATTTATCTTTTTACCGGGTCATATATTTGTTCTTGAATTTAGCTTGGTAATATTTGTTTGTTATTTCACCTTCGTGATCAAGTTTTACCTTAATGATATGATTATGTCCTTGCGAACCGCATCCTAGTGATATGGTACGAGCAATTACAAAGGCAATATCCATACTTCCCAAAATTGACCACAAAGTTATGCACTCGAGTGAGTTGATTTATAATAAAATGTGTAATTTGTTCTAAGTTGAAATGTATAATATCTAAATGTCTTTTTTGTTTCTACATCTCTTGCCGATGAAAATCCTACAGCTTGGCATGATGTTGCTAAAAGAACAGAGATTTGGTATGATCGTAAGCTGGGGATGCCCCAATTAGAATCTTATGGATGCACTTTCGCGTATGCAATTGAAAATCCTATCAAATTAAATGCTTATGTAGACATTTTACGGTAACAACCATTATAGTAGAAATCATTTTGCAATTGATGTAAATTGTCTTCATGGTGAATACTTGTAATATCCAAATGCTAGAATCTTCCTCAGGTAAATGCTATCGATTACTTAAAGGTAAGCATCTTGAAATGTCCATAAACTAAACCTGCAACCAAATTTGGTATGTTGTTGTTATCTTTCTACACAAAGGTCCGCAGGTGTTTCCACTGGGCCTCTGCCCCACAGCCCCTGCATACCCTAGAATCTTCCAACCATGGCAGACATGTGGTATCGAGTCCAAGGCTGCTTAACTCTATCTAACTGATAGATAAGGAAAAATACCATTGCAATTGTCAATGAAAAATAAGTAGACATCAAATGTGGGAATGATATTGATAAGAGATACGATTATGATTTTGATGATCTTACAAAGTGGTAGTTATGATAGCACTAAAGATTATTTGGATAAAGCAATGAGAGAATTAAATTCAAGAGAGAAGAAATTAAATTATAATCTAATGACAATGAAAATCATTCATTTTGATATTATGGTTTTGGCTTTATTTTAATGGCTTTTTTGTTATGAATTTCAATGTTTCTTTTATACATTTTCATGTGATCTTAAAAGTACTTTTCTTTATTTTTTTAGAATCCATTATTATAAATTATTTATTTATTTGTCTAAGTTGAGGTATATGCCTTCTGCGCCCCCAAGGAGTACACCTTATTGGGACACAAAATACTTCAAGACCGCATGAGCTTGTTTGGTAGATATTTTAGAAAGGTTTAACCTTTTAAAACTTGAAAACCATTATTTTAATAAAAAATCTCAACCGTGGCTTAATTGGATGGAAAACATTTGTTTAATGTAATTGCAATATTGCATGGAATCAAATATATAGATATTTACTTTGTTTGGAGTAACATGGCTTCTTTGCATCATGTAATAGGTTTTTTTTTTTTTTTCTTAATATAGATAGAACTGTCTCAATATTGCGTATTTATGAGAAATTACAAAGAAAATTGAAGGCAAACATGGATTGCTGATGACTTATAATTGGATTATCAGGTACCCCATGTGGTGAAGTAAGGTGCAAGCTTTTGTTGGTTATGATAATAGACTTTTGTTTTGCCGTTTGTTGCAACTATAGTGCGTAGTGCTTTCCATTTCCCGCTCATAGTTAACAAATTCACCCCAAAGATTTTCTTCGCTTCTTTTCATAACCCACTCTTTCTTTGTTTACCAATTTAGCTTCATCAAGATATTGAGGAAGCAATCGGATTTTAGTCTTCTACCTTGTTCGAATTTAAAGAGGGCGGGAGCTTGAGATCGAGACGAAGTTTCTTCCTAAGATTTTGATGAAGAAAGATTTGGTGATTCCATCCTCCTCTTATGTCAGGTTACACTCCAAGATCCTCTACAGAGTTCTGGGTAAGATGAAGATGATCTATTATTTTATTATTCACATGGGATTTGGTCTCCTTAAGGATAGATAAATTGCCCTGATCCGGTTCTTTTTAAAACATCGATAAGATCATCTATTATTTACCATTCACATGGGATTGATTTTTTGTGTTCTATGATGGAAAATTTGTCCCCGGAAGTCGTGAATGAGCAATCATCGATTGTAATTGGGATGAGGGTTATGAAGCTGGTTCTTCCTGATCCCAACTCAATTTTAGTTACATGGTTTAATCTTTCTTTGATGTGTGTAGTCTGTATTTTTTCTGTGTAATGATGTCTATTATATTTGTTTTTAATTTTTTTTGTATAGAAAATCTTATATAATGTATATACTTTATTTTGTTATCTTGAAATATTATCTTTTTATTATTTAAATTTTGGTATAAATACTTGAGAAAATAAATTTAAAATCATCATCTTTAAAATGTTAAATTCAATTCAATTTGGACTAGTATGATTTAATTACACTGCCAATTTGATATTTACTGTATTTAGTTAGTTCGGGTTGAATATCCGGGGATTAAATAAATGTTGGCTTAGGTTTAGTCTTTAGAGGTTAAATTCTACCTTCAGCCCTTTACACCATATATAGAAAGTCTGATCTCACATTGATTATATATTTACACATGACAATATTGTTATATCATGCATGGAGATTCATCATATTACTAATAGTAGTTACCTCATGAAACAATTCAAAAAATACCTGCGTTATTGTCACCTCTTTCTTACATATGATACAATATTGTTATATAGCGGAGATTCATCATATAACTAGTAGTATTTCATGAAATAACTATATCCTAATCTCGCATTCTAGTTCAAATAATAAAGTCGAAATGCTAGAGTTATGTGTCCGAAAACTGCTGAAGTTCAACTAACCAAAGATTAAATACTTGGTATTATACTGATGAGATATGAACCTAAAGAAATTTCTAATTGAAGGTTTGATATCCTGTTCAAGAAGATGGGGCTGAAACAGTGGATTCAGAGCCTATAAAGCTGAAAAGTGCTTCATATGAACCGAACTCTCTGCTTCTCTTTAAACATTCCAACCCGAATCAAAACAAAATTTATCAGTAGGGATAGTATTTGGAGTGATATTTTAAAACAAATTAAATACAAATGTTCCTAATTTAATTCCCGTCTATGTATGGTATGTAACTAGAAACCGACCTTGACCGATGCACCCAATTAGTGTTAATGATAAATAGAACAAGGGACTCACTTTAAGTGTGGAAGAGTCATGTTCCTTAGGATTGATGGATTTTGGGCTACATATTCCTTCCACTCTTCTTTATCAATCTTCCCATCTCCTTTCAAATCCGCCTCTGCCATTGTCCGGTAGAGATATAATTAGTAGGTACGAACAAGCTAATACGCTTCTTCTTGGTTGCCTTTCATTTTTAAGTGTCATTCAATTTTCCGCATGGATGTTAAAAGTCATGGAAGTTTGTTACTGTATTGAGCACATTGAGTTGTTCCAATCTGTGTGTGTGTGTTTTTTCGATATGTAGCTGATCCCGTTTGTTTAAAGTCTATATTTGGGCTTAGCATATGAAATGCTTATGAAATACGAGACAGTTTGGCATTGATCCAATCTTTGCTGTTTCATTTGGGATATGGAGACAAAATATTCACCTCTCAAAAAAGGGCCTACTTTCAATCGTGAGACTTAGATTGAAACTTTAATAGTTTAAATTTTCTTAATTTGCTTCTAAAATCAAGTTACATCTTTTTTCTTTTAATCCATTTTTTCATTCGCAAACCCTTTTGGAAGATCTCAATACTATTTTCACCTCATGACATTTTCTAAATGTATTTTCTTAATAGAGGTAATTTTAAAATTTTCCTTTTAGTTTTTCTCCATCTTCATCAGATACTATTTATATAAAATGGTAATGGAATATTTGTTGAGATGCGTTTATTAAAATTATTTACATATTAAAAAGTGGGGAAAAACAATGTAATTCAAGAAACTTGAAGTTTAAGTATACTCAATAAGGTCCGAAATTCTTTCATTAATCACCTAAGACAATTGTTTCGAGTGTGTGGTATAATTTAAGTGTAAGTTTACATCATATTAGCATACTGATTTGTCCGATGGAAGTAGTCTATATATCGATAGAAATGGTTCCATTCCCTGTATCACTTTAAATGGCCTCTGAAACCAATGGAACAAATCTATTTCGTAAATTTCTAAACAATTATCTACAAATGAATCTAGGAAACTTTTATGATAATGGACATGCATTGTGTTGCTCTCATTCAAAAAGAGTATTAGCCTTCATTATGTGTGCATCAATAAAAAACATGGAAAGTGACCGGATTGACAAGTTCTATCTCTTGTCTCTCTAGAACTTGTGCGTAGTCAAGCGCTTGAGTGTCCGAACACCTCATATTGCTTGTCTTTTAACCTCAAATGTGTCCATGCCATGACATCGATTTCAAACAAATCATATCTCGTGGATTACAAAGAATCGAGCTGTTCCTTAAATGGGAGCACACTTCTCGTGAAAGAGCACGAAGTGTATAAGATCTTTGATGGTCTCATGGAAGCCAGGAAATGTGTCGATTAGCAATATTTGCAATGAATGCGTAACTAAGAGCAACAAGGCTTAACATGTCAATCTTTCCTATCTGCTAGTGCTTTTCTCAATCACACTTGTATCATCTAATCACCTTTGTATTGTCTAACTATTTTCTCATATGCAAGTTTAACTTGTTATTCTTCTTCTTGTATGTTAAAACAAATTTCACTTGCATTTTCACATGAATATTTATCATCATATCATTATTTATATTTTAATGCAATTGCCAAGTTTTACTGCTTGGTTTCTTCAAATTTGTGAGAGCAGAATGATCGGGTTTTGTATATAAATGTTATTAATTTGAATTTGATTTTTTCTGATTTATTAATCTGATATTTCTTTACTCAAGCGGCCTCTAGCATATTTTATGAAGATTCTAAATGCCTCTCTAGTATCCGACCGATATATTGGCATTTGGACAATTAATACATAAAACTCTACCTAGAATAAAGTGATTGTAAAGTTGGAATTTTAGGAAAAACATTTTAATGATTTAAAGTCACTGCAAATTGGATGCATATTTCTTAATCCTTAACTGACTTGTAAAACTTTTGACATCCCTCATGCAGCATTTTGGGGACTCGAAACACCTTCTCGCGACACTATAAATATCCTAATTGATGGGGTGAAAAGCAAGAACATGGATTAGAAGAAAATCTCGCCTCTTTCTATTTGGTCAGCCATCGCATTTCTCGCAGCATGATACCGCTTAACAAACGCTATATCAGTTATGGTTTCAATGCGGTGAATATCTTTGACATTTTATCAGGTACATTTCGCCAAATATGAGTATTAATGCTTCAGGGAAATTTTTCCTATTCTACAAATGTTCGATTTTATTACAAACTAATCTTTACAACTTTTCTTCCCTTTTGTTCTTATTGTGAATTAAACTGAACCTTCTCACAAACCCACTCTACCATTCTAACTTTACCGCCAGGCTCTTCAATGGCATCCGTAGTGTGCGTGAGGAATGTCCTCGTTGTAATGTATATACTCAGGCTTAACACTATTTGTCATCGGGAAAATTAATTTCTTTCTTCCTTAATTTTGCGTAACTTTATTAGTTCTCAGAGTTGTTGTTTTGTTGGCCCCTCTCAGGGGCGTCAAAGGGAAAGGCTGAATCTGGAAGTCGATTAGAGTCTCGATCCCTCGTTAACATAATCTTACCGAATGCTTGCATCGCATGTATAGGTATGTTAAGAACTGAATTTAATAGTCCTTTTAAGAGCCAAATTGATATTGATTTAACTTGGAAAAGAAGTGAATGCTATGATGAGAAAATAATGGTTTAGGAGATCGTGAATAAGAGATATCTTCATATGAAAGCCAAATATGATAAGATTCCACTATTCATTAAGGGAAATTAAATATTTTCTGATGAATTTTTCAGTTTGAAATACATAAATATTGCAATGGTGACGATTCTGAAGAATATGACAAATATTTTAACAGCAACCGGAGAATTTTTATTTTCAATAAGCTTCAGAACCAGAAAGTGTGGACTGCCATGTTCTTAATGGTGCGTGATACTCCAATCTCACTTTGTGTGAACTTGTTAACTTGTAGTTATTTGGTTCACAATTTGAGATATAGTTTCTGATGATGGTGGTGATTAAGTGTGAGCCAAGGATGTACCTGTTTTTTATTGAGGAATAAATAGGTCAGATAACAGTTAGTTACCCTTTACTATGCTTAGAACTTGTTTGGCTGGCCAGAAATAAGATATTTAAACACAACTTTTCCCCGGGAATGATTTTCACTTAAGAAAAAGGAACTTATATTGATAGGTTACTGCATGTCGTTTTTGCAATTCCCTGAGATCGGTACATTGGGAGTTTTGAATTTGATTCAATTTTCAAGGCTATTTTGTGCTTGAGAATTTAGAATTTTCTTCCCTTACATATGCTGGTATTTGTTAAGTTGTTCATTTTGCCAAAACTGAAGAAGTGGAAACCCTGCCACTCAGAGTATAAAAACTTGCCGACTTGTGCTTTCTACTCATGGCTGCTTGAGTTCTCCATCTTGCTTGCATTTTCTATTACCTCTGCAAAGTTACAATATGATTTTTAAGTTTCAGCTGATAAATGTCTCAATACATTGCAGTTCATCTCGGCTATAAGTGGTGGTATCACAGATCTCCTTCCATCTGAAGTGGCTATGTATGGCAAATTTTGAATTGTATTTAACAGTAAGTTATTCAGTATGTATTTTTACATGGATTATTTGTTTCTACTCTCATTTGGAGATGTGCGATCTCGAGTTTGAGCTGGCAATGGTGCTCTGTTTGACCCTACACACTTCAATATCCATTATCATGCAAATTTAATTTATTCTTGTATGCCATTCTACGTTTGGTCATGGACAAAGCCAAACAGTTGACAAGACCTGGACTTCTTAACAGTTTCTATGGTGTTGCTGAACAATTTGTTGTCTTTACCATTTTCTGTCTTGTTGATTTTCTATTTGGTGAATGGGAATACATTATTAACGCAGAGTAAATTCCTTAAATTCTCCCATTTTTCTCAAAAAATTTGTCCAGTCACCCAATGCAAATTCCAATTCTGCAAACTCATGTGTTCTTGTTTCCAACTCTTGTAGGATGTAGTTAGGATAATGTTGTTTTGGGTTCTTGCAACAGCCAGTGGATTGGTTGGACTTTCCACATTAGCTTCACCTCATGTGGTTTTTTAAATCAGACTGGCCTAACCACCTATAGGTAATTCTTGACTCTAAGAATAGCTTCTGCAAATTTGGAAAAGGCCGATATGGGAGTGTTTTTTGAAAATGATTTTCAAAAATAGTTCTTGATTACAACCCTGGAAATAGTTATCAATTGTTTGTGTTAAAAATATATATATATATATATATATATATATATATATATATATATATATATATATATATATAACAGATGAAAGACTATTTTCCTTTTTTATTCTCAACTCATTTTAAGAACACCTCAAAAAATTATTTTTATTAAAAGTTAAACTGTTCCTGAGTCACTATTTTAAAGAGAGAAAAATGTCTTCAAGAACAGTTTCCAGTTTCCAATAAAGGCCTAAACTTTGTCTGATGCTATCTGGTTCTTAAATCGGCATTTACTTAATCGTTGAAGCTATATGACTAAAAGATATATCTTTTCCAGTTTTTGATTTGCTTGGTTCTAATTAAGTTCTTTTAATTTGCTAATGAAATTTACTTGTGAGGTCAATTCTATAATAAATATACAATCCAATAACGAAATACCATTAAACTTCAATCCCGTGCCATTTGTTTTTACAACTTCAATTGATTATTTGCTCATGTTTGCCGTGCCATTTGAACCCATTTTGATCCATGTAGATTTTCTTCCAGGTCTGTTTGCCGGAGTTTTCTTTGTCAAAGCCAAATTGTAGATTTTTTCCACAAGGAACAAAATGCATCTGCAAAGGATGTGATCAAGGAGTGCACAATTACAAACCCGAGAATCTTTTCGTGGATGTCCGCCGCCATGCAAGATCTCGAATTAATCTCAATGCACTACGAAGTTAATGGACCCGATAAGTTTTTTATTTTTTATTTAACAAATTTTATGAATATAGATCGAATTGTTTTGCTTGTTCATATGTGGAGAAGAACAACATATTCCGTTTATTATGATGGGTCAATAAAATCATCCAATGGAGCACATTTGTTTTTGGATTTATTTGATTCAATGTAACCCTCTATTTCAATTAAAATAAATAAAACAAAGTTTCTTACCATTTGATTTCCAAGGAGAATAGTAGATCGAATATATATATATATATATATATATATATATATATATATATATATATATATATATATATATATATATATATATATAAAAGATCGTTTGTCATTGAATTTCCTCAAATACAATGAAAAAATTGTTTTTAAAAAAATTTGAAGAGGGTTAAGTCAAAGTTTGTAACACAATAGATATTTAATTTGGACTTAACCATCGTTAAGTAGTATACGAACAAACCTCTCAAATGAGTTTACTTGTGCCAGAATATCAATAAATTTATTTAGTTTGGACTTAGTCCATCGTTGGGTTATATTTGGAACAAACTTGAAGGAGGTTAAGTCCAGGTTTATAACAAATATTTAGGATTGAACTTAACCACTAAGTTATATTCAAACATGAAGGGGTTAAGTCCGTGTTCAGAATAAGTAGCTATTTAAATTGGACTTAACTATCGTTAAGTTATATTTGAACAAACTTGGTACAAAATCTTGAACTTAACCATTGTAACAAAATAGCTATTTAGTGTCAAATCTGTGAAACCCCAGAAAATCCAAGGTTTTGGATAAAGGGTAAAATAGAAATTTCGGTTGAAAATCCGGAATTTTTCTAAATCTCGGATGACGAAACGGACTTCTCCGTTGAGATCGTCTCGAGAAATTTAACTACCACGTTGAATTTCGTTAGATTCCGGTGTGGCCTGATTTCAATGCCGAGGCGTGGGGTGCCTGGAGGATATGGCAAGATAAGGGCATGCCACATGGCACCCTAAGAATGTGACACGGCAAGGCCATGTGGTTCATTGAAAGGGAATGGCTCACAATGAGCCATGTGTGGGGGAAAAGGGATCCCGCCGGCTCACATCGAGCCACGATTTACGATGTCATAATAAGTGAATTCATGAAAGAAAGTAGCATGGAAATGAGAGCCTAGCTACATTTGGGTTTCAGTGAAGGAGGGAGGAAATTTCCTCCTTTTGACCGGATGGTGGTTGCTCCAAAAAGGGAGAGAAAATGGGGAGAAATACAAAGAGAAAAAGGTAGAGAAATGAAGAGAAAATGAGATGAGAAAAGAGAAAAATGAAAAGAAAGGCAAAAAGGAAAGGAAAGAAAGGAAGGAAAGAAAAGAAATGAGAGAATTCGTAGAGAGGAGATGCAGTGGCCAAACATGGAGAAATCCTAGAGAGAGAACGTCTGACTTCTCTCTAGGTTAGTAGGAGATCCGATCATCGATTTCTTTCTCGAGACAAGAAGGAAGTGTTCTATACGAGGACAACGCGTTGACCTTGGGTTGGGAGTTTCTTCAACTTCCAAGAAAGAGGATATCTACTTATTATTTTAGCCTAAAGGCTTTATAATGGTAGGGGTTGCTTGTGGGAGGCCATGAGAGGCTATGTAAATTAGTTCCGAGCCTTGGGACTAAGGGGTATGGATTTCATGACTAGTCTTCGGACTGTGGGAGTTAGTTTTACTTGTGAAACCGAAAGTTTTAAAGTGTGGTTCATTACAGAAAAGGATCGGGAACCAAATGGTTCATTTTGAGAAGGCCGTGGAGGTACCCCGCTGAATGGTCCAAAATTCGCACTACTGCTGTTACTGGCCACAATAAATACGCTAAGTATGAAAATATGATATCGATGCATGCTATGATGTATTAATATGTTTTGTAATGAGGTAGATTATACGATAAATTATAATCGTCTTATGGTGTAAATGTCATGTAGTGCTCATTCATGCATGTAACATGAGGAAAATGCATTGGCATCATGTATTTCCCATATGCACGGGTCACATCAGGTCGCCTAAAGTGTGGGTGCAGGTAAGGTTTATTCCATCGTTGTTTGCGGAAACGGGTCGAGCTCGAAAATGGGACAAAGTCCAAGGTAGAGATTCACGAAAGTGTGTGCAAATGATCAAAATGATAAATTACATGTTTCATGAGCAAGTTGGGGTAGATTCCCCTGTGGGTGAAAGTCCCAATGTGTTACTCACTGCTAGATTACTTTAGAACTCACGATGCAAGTTCATGAAAATGTTGGTGCTACTCATAGCGCCCTACTTGTAAACCCGAAACTGCGGGCTCCACAAAATAAAGGAAAAGTATCAAAATCAGGTTTTGATAAATAAATTGAGGGTGTCCAATGGTTTAGCTCATGGCGTGATGTGTTTTACCACATTTGGCATTCCAGGTGTGAGGAGCTCATTGGGACCAGTGGTGAGCATGAGGGGTCAGATCTCACGATGATATGCATTTCCATACAATAGGAATAATTGTATGGAATGATTGTTTTGTTTATATATGCCATTGTATATGCATTTTAGGTGGGGAGTAACCCTCAGAGGAAATTTTTCACTCAAGCCAAGCCACCCCGTCGTGGGACCCCTTTCGTGCAATACGTAGACTATCCAGGAGACAGATTCAAGAGGAGTGTAGTTTTTGAGAAGAAAGTTTAAAATGTGGCTTGAGTAAATATTTTGTAAATATGTATAACTCTTTTGTAGACAATGGAAACTATGAGAATATAGAGATTATTTTGGTCTTATGAGTATGGATGTATGGGTCCTATGCTATTTTATCAGTATGCGTCTCGTGATACGAGATGTATAGAATTTCAGCAGGTTGACTGGTAGTCAACGGACACCCCGGGTTTGGGGCGTCACAAAATCTAAAAGATAATTGATAAAAAAAGAGTTAGAATCGTTGGAGAAATAAATAAGGAAAGGAAAATGTGAAAAAGAGTTGGAGTAAATCTCTCACTTATAAAATCAATGTGTGAAAGAGAGACCTAAGGAAACAGCGGGTGAAGGAGAAGAGTTAGAATCAGAGAAGAAATATGAAAGGTAAATGGATGGAAAGAAGCCAAGGAAATGAGAGTAAGTTGTTATAAGGTGGTTGAGGGGTAAATTTGTCAAAATGATGTATTTTTATCCTTATTTTTCGGGGTTTTAACAAAGGGATTAGATTTGTAATATTTTTTCCGTTTTGTCCCTTTATAGTCCAAACACTTTTGCTTTTTTTTTCTCACTGCATCTATCGCTTTCTTTTTTAATCTCCTAAAATTAACAATTTCATTTTAATTGGCATAAAGTTCACATGTGTATATACATTATGGGATTAGAATGGCTTTGATTATGTGAGATTTGGGTACGATGGAATGAAATTTGTTTTATATAAGTTTGAATTTTGTATTCTTAGTTTTATTGTATTTGGGATTAATTCTAGATATTTGGGTTCAATCATATTTTTGTGTTCTAAATCCATTAACTTAATATTTTGGGTATACTTTCATGTTGTTAATTAAAAATTATGATATTTTGATGTAATTTTGTATTCTCATGTGTTTAATTGGTCTTGAATTATGAAAATCAAATTTTATCACTTGAATTTATCCTAAGTTATCACTTTTGAGTTGTTAATTAGTATAAAGTTTATGTTTAACTTTTATTTAATTTAGTATGATTAAATGTTAGATATCCATATTAAATTAGAGCTTAAATAATTAGATATTTAAATTGAGTTGATTGTATATATTTATGTGTTAATGAAAGAATAATTCAATAATTTTATTAATAAACAAGTTCATAATATGTTTTTTTTAAATAATATTTTGTCTCTAATAAAAAAATAGAAAGATGATTTTTCTTTTAGAAAGAATCTAAATTTTGTTTTAAGAAAAATTCAAAAAAAAATTTTGCTTTAACCAAAATGTCCTTCATTCATTTGTTTTTAAATAAGATTGTCCATTTTTTAAATAAAATAACTTTCAAAGCAATTTTCAATAAAATTATATTTCCTAATAAGAATAAAAAATATTTAAAAAAAAAGAAGTTAAACTGTTAATTTTCTTTTAAATTTTTTTTATAAAATAAATGTAAATAATTATCTCCTAAATAAAAAATCGATCATAACTTTAAAAATAAAATCGATATCTCTTGTGACGCCCCATTTTTCGGGGTCCGTGACTACCCACAACTCATGGACATACAAGTGATATCGGTTACCCACTCCTCTTCGAAAATTGGCGGAGTCTCCTTTGTACGGGGAGCTCTACCGACTAACAACGCCTGCATGAAACCTGTCCCAAGCAGTCCAATATAATCACAATAATACAAATATGGATAAAAACGGCCTCTTGGGCCCATACTACAATATCCATAAACATACCAACTATATACAATAGTTACAAGAGTTAAAATTTTTATTTTATATTAACACATATTAAAATCTAAAATTTTAATACATGTAGTACATCACAAAATCAAAGCCACAACTAACTCCCAGCTTTCTAAAGTGGCCTCTATGGATGAGCCGTCTCCCAAGGCCCTGTACCGAAATAATAAATTCCACGACTGGGTGAGCTATCGTCAAGAGTGGAATCACCCTAAGGGCGCTTCACCTGGGCTGCAGTAACGCCCAAAATAAACATACATTCAAGAATTGATGATCCTACTTGAATGTCAACATGACTAACTCGTGAATCCCGAGTCTGTCGACTTTCACACTCGCCAAGCCTCGTATGAGAATTATAGTTTTGTTACTTCTATGACAACCGATGCGTATATATATCAATTCAAGGTCCGACGATTGATATATTATTTGTCATACCACCACGTAATATCAATTTAGGCCGCCCGACGACGATATTTTTAAATCGGGACTACCTCTTCTCGAAGCACTAATATTTTTAGTCTACCCTCCGAACTATTTCTTAGACTCTTATCATGCACTCACTCCTATACTTCAGTGGGATGCTCCGCGCATACTGGAATTTTATATATGCCAATTCCAATACAGTCTAATTCACATGCAAATATATAAACATGAATATATTCACATAAAAAAATAAATCACACAATCATGTCATGTAATTATCATTTCAAACATCAAAATTTGCTCACTTGGGCTAATGATCAAACACAAGCAATCTGGATTTGATTACTTGACCAAACCCATATTCACAATTTATATTTTGTGAAGTTATCGGTTCGTGAACAGTAAACCCTCGCGATCGTGCTTCCTATCAAACACAAATCACCTGGGCTCACTTTGTGAACTCCGCATTTCGGCCATTTCCGGCCTCAATCACACCAATACATGATTTATGGAACCATCCATCACACATTTAACCCAAACAAATTCATAGGGACCGATACTCTTTAATCGTTCGTGGGTCCTTTCAAATCCAGGAAACATTTCGGTTCCTGCCTGAATCGATTAAACGTCGCTCAAGGCCTCAACCAACCCGAAACATTTGCACAGACTTAAACAGTTAATAAAACCAAGAGGGAGAAACCCCACCTCTCGAGCTCGAGAAACTCCCAAAACCCAAGACCTGTCAGTCTCCTCAGAGCCAGCCCTTCATTCCCGAAGACCGGCGTCGGATCGCTGCTGATATTTTGCAGGTTACCTCTCTAAAACCCAAAACACTAACCTCCAAGTCCCCCCCCCCCTTTTCACGTTTTGGTCTTTTCTTAAGGAAGAAGTTAAGCATCACTATTTGGACTTCGTCATTTTCTCATTTAAACTTTCCATTAATAACTATGTCCTTCTTTCCCAAATGCCATTCTAAGACTATCTCTACATCCATTTTCATCGCTTACTCATACCACCTCATGGTACATGAGTACGTGTTATATGTGACTTTGTCACATCGAATAGCTTATTAAAGACTAAACGCTGACGTCAAAATCTACACAACTGACTATCTCAAATTTGATGCAAGCAATGGGGATTACAGACGATTCCAACGCGTAACTAAGCTTCACATCCGATATCTAGAAAATAAATTTCGATTTTAACCGAATAACAATTTGTAATCAAAATTATTATTTTGCATTTTTCCGTAAATTGGAATTTCTGGTTTTACATCTCTTTATAAGTGAATAATTTTTTTTATGTATTGAGTCATGCCATTCTTTTCTGCATCCATACTCACTCTAATTAATTGACACAGCTTATCTAAACTTGTTTAATAGAGACACTTTTTATACGAGCATAGAGGAGTGTTATGGCTCAATATCGTACATTCCCGATAGGTGAATTGACTTCCAGATTTGGATTCGGTTTTTCACATACACGTCTTTTCCTAAATAAAGAACCATACAAGGGTTTTATTTCTTATTTTGTTTTCCTTTTAAAAAAATAAACAAAATAAGTGTTGATTCCAAATTTTTTTTTAAAGAAATATTTTTTTTCATTATAAAAATGAGTCTGCTTAATGAGTAGGAACGCACGTGAAAAAATGTAGTTCACCGTCATCCTAATGTTTTTAGTAGTTTGATTTGTATATTCAAATGCATTGTATCGTCGTTTTTTGATCAATGAAAATTTCTTTTCCTAGTAAAAAAAAAAACTTAATTGTTATAAAATTATACTTTATAATTGATTTAAAATTTATATACGATGAAAATAAAATTGATTTTAAAAATATGACCAACCTAAAATGTTAGGCTTATAACTTAAGAAAAAGTTTGATTCAAAAGGAAAATAAACATACATTTTAAATGCAATTATTAAAACTAGTTGTTTTAAAATTTTTAAAATTTTAAATGATTTAGAATACATCAAGAATACACATAAAAACCACTTTTAAATTTATTTTAAAATACATTTCTTAAATAAATATATCAAACTTTTTTAAAATTGAAAATAGTTTTCAAACAAATATTAAAATTTGTGAATAGTATTATGAGTTGAAAAAGAATGCTTATATGATACTGATTAAACTTAAGAACCTTCACAATTTTATAATGCATCTAATAATTTTTCTTTTTAACTGATATAGAATGTGTCAATTATGTATGATTAAGTAAAACAAGAAAATCCCCCAAGGGTGGACGGGAATGATCTCAAGGTGATGGAGAAAACTCTCCCAAGAGTGGATGAAACTCAACACAGATGACAACTTAAACGGGAGTATATCAACTGGTGTTAGACAAGGTCACTTGAGCCACATGTGATTTTTGGTGTCACTGACTTAGGCCCTCGCTTGATAAAACGAAAAATTATGTTGAAAATTCAAGATCGAATTTCATAAGTATTAAATCACATCAGAAAATCGCTTTGATAAGTTACTAACAATTGAATGTCAAGATAAATATATTGTTTCATAACCGAATGCTAACATTGAAAATTATATATTTTACATATTTACCCTAATTATCATTAAATTACATATTATCCAAAATAAATAGAGTTTCTAATAATATTTTATTTTTCACTAAAATTATTAATTATTGTAAATAACATGTTTAAAAAATATGTAAAAATATTTATTCTAATAATATTATCCAAAAAAAGGCATAAATATGTTTAAAAAATAAACTGTCAGAATCTAAACTTTTTAAAACTATCCAAACTAACCAAGAGATATTTGCAAAATATTATATTATTTATAAGAGTTTTTTGGTCCAATTTATTTTCATTTAAATTTTTTTTGTTGAACGTATTCTACATTCCACGTTAAGTAGGTATTTACCTACTTATAATTTTCAACAGTTTTTCATTTAAAATTTTCAATTAAGAGCTTCCTAAAATTTTGTTATCAAACATATTGAAAATCAATAGTTTATCAAATGTGGCCTGGGATTTCTCAAGCCCCGCACAAAGACTGTAAGAGTGAGTTCATGATATTAGCTCCCAAATTCCCCATCCTCCAAAAAAAATTGAAAGAAAACCCACTATAATTCCCCCCGACTATATTTTTTCTAGCTCACACGCGAGTGGCTTGGAAAAATGACGCAAGATATCTCATGGTGGCATGGGAACTCCTGCATGGAAGGACGTAGCTACATAAGGCTGATAGGTGGGCCAGTCCTGGGAAGAAACCAATCTACTATAATTGCCTCGACTATATTTTCTTACTTTACTATTGTCTGGATGGCTTAGGAAAATGACACAAAGATATCTATAGCGTGAGGAAGAAAGACTTGAGTCTTTTTATATATTATAAATTGTAAATTACAAGTATAAGAGGAAGTACCCTAGAAAATACAAATTACTATACATAATGAATCTACAACAATATAATAATCTAACATCCTCTCAAACTCATGGTGGTTTAAGAGAAACCATTATGAGTTTGGAAGTTAAAGCTCGAAAAGTTTCTGGAGAAACTGGTTTGTCGAAGATATCAGCTAACTGATCATGAGAGGAAACAGACTAAAGTGTGAGTGTATCCTGAAGCAGATGATGATGAATGAAGTGACAATCAATCTCAATATGTTTAGTACGTTCATGGAAGACATCAAGATAGAGCAATTTTGAATAGCACTTCGATTATCACAATGTAGTTTAGCTGCAATGGAACAATCAAAACTCAAGATCTCAGAAAACCAACGAACCAAATAGTCTTCAAGAAAGGACAATCTGGGTCGGACTGGGGGCTGACGTGGTGCTGACGTAAGCCCTACGTGATGCAAGCGTGCGTGTGGATCTGACGCGCTTTGGTGCTGATAGCATGTGGCGGCACGTGGGACGCATGGACTTCAGGCGGCGCGTGATGGCTTTTCCGGTGACCTGTTGAACACTGGTGTGATCGTCTCGACAAGTTCTATCTCCGAGTGGCCTGTAACTTCAGTTTTAGGCTTGCGAAGGGAGGAAACAAGGATCAACTGCGGGTTTTCACCGAAAAACAGCAGGCAAAGGCAAACTGGTACCATTAAAAGAAGTATACTGCGGGTCGAATGCCTGTGACTGCGGAAAATGTCGAAAAATCAGAGAACCTAACTCGATACCATGAAGAAATACTTAAATCTTTTATATTATAAACTGTGAGTTACAGTACAAGATGATGTCTTATATAAAGTAGGGCTATAAGCAACCATAAGAAAATACAAATTACAATCCTAGAAAAATATAGATCACCATACATAATAAATCTAACAATATAATAATCTAACAATGGAGATTGACTCCTTATTGATGTATAGGTGGATAAGAGAAATGGAGGAGATTAAGAATTCAATTGCAAACGTAATCCAAAAGTGTGGTCTAGTCAGGGAAAAAGATGAGTGTTAAGTATCAAAACATATATACAGAAGGCAGCCAAAGGTAAATGTTGGCTAAGTTTACTGAAGTTGTAGTCTAACAAATGTGTAGATAGAGAAGCCCTCTTTCAGTAGTAACCTCCAACAAAAGAAAAGTAAAACAAGAAAATTATTATGATAATCGTGAGTGAATAAACTAGTTTATGCATATTTCGAATAATACCATAAGACCATAAAATAAGATTGATAAACTTAAGGGAAACCAAATTATCGACCTTTAAAAAAATGAATAAAAATGGACCACTAATCCCATGATACCATGAAATCAAGAATTGATAACCGTCCAATGGGATTAATCAACTATGCTCGTGAATTTATTATTCTTATTATTATAAGATGACTTAGGGCTCCTAGGATTGATAGCACCACGTGTCATTTTGGCTGGTCCTGGCAATGTATGGGTGTCATGGGGGGAAGGTGTGGTGGGGTCTGCCATTCGCAAAGAGCCAAAGACTGGGTGTGTGAACACTGACCCACGTGGGGTTGTTCCCATCAAATTAAAGGAAAAAGATGATGATGTTGTCACAATCATTGAATCAAATAATTCCACTACCCACATGCAGGAGAAGATTTGCATTTATTTACTATTCATTTATATTTATTAGAAACTCTCACTCATGCCCCCTCTCTCTCTCTCCCCTCTATGTGGTTGTGATCCGTAGGACGAATCGACTGATGACTTTGAAGGTCAATGCGAATCTGTAGCGCGCAGACCCTCCAACTACAATTGATGTTTCTCTCTCCTTCTCTTTCTCTATAAAAGAAAACTGGAAGTTCAATATGCTTATATAAACTAGATGTCTTAGGTCAACTCACGCCGTGATTGATTTGGAGGTGTGATAGACCCTTAAAACTCGGGGTCCGTTGACTACCCGTCAACCCTTAATACAAGTGGATGTCGGTTACCCGACGCCACTTGTAAAACTCCAAATTTCCCTTTGTACGGAGCTCTAATTAAATGAATCACCCGCATGAAACCTGGTCCCAAGCACCAATAGTAGTTACAATGATACAAATATGGATAAAACGGCCTCAGTTCATACTACAATATCCATAGAACATACCAACTATGAATCCAACTATATCCAATAGTTCTAAGAGTTCAAATATTATTTTATACAACACATATTAAAATACTCGAATCTAATACATGTAAACCACCAGCCACATTCCGCTTTCTGTGAACTCACCTCTAGGGATCTAGTCGTCTCCTCGCATCAGCTCCATGTACCAGAAAAGGGGTCCACGACGGTGGAGCTAATGCTCGAGAGAGAACTCGCCCTGGGCGCATTTACTCACCCAGCTCCAAGGCAAAGGCAATGTTCCAAATTAAACACACATTCAAGCAAATGCACGATCCTACTCTTGAATGTCTATGACCAACTCGCATCCCGGAATCCTCATCGATCTCCCTCACACTCCGCCTAAGCCTCGTATGAGGAATTATTAATTTGTTTATTTCAGGGATAACCTCCATGTATATATATCAATCACAAGCCCGACGATTGATATATTATTTGTTCGACTACCGATGAATATATATCAATCACGCCCGACGATTGATATATCTCTTTGTTTGTGGACTACCCGAAGGAATATCACCTGAGCCGTCCCGACTACTGGATATTTTTAGTCTGGATCACCCTCCGATAATTTATGTTTCTAGACAACCCCGAACTATTTTCTAGACTCATCTCATGCACTCACTCCTATAATCCCATGGTGTTCCAAAGGCATATGGAATGCATGTATGCTGGCCCAATACAGCCTAATCACATGCAAATATATATAAACGTGAATATACTTTCGCATAATTCAAATCACACAATCATGTTATGTAATTTATACAACTCATACATCGAAATTAGCTCACTGGGCTAATGATCAAACACCCAGCAATCTCGACTTGAATCACTCGACCAAGTAAAAACCTAGGTTTTACTCGCTCAAACACACAACCATTCACCTGCTCACTTTAGAACCCAGATTTCACCTAGCCATTCCTATCAATTTCAATCAAGGCATGATTTAATGCATAATTGCCACACAAACAACCCACTAAAATTCCGGATCACACGACCAATCCAAAATTCTCAAAATTTTCATCAATCTCTATCCCAAGTTTTCAGATCGATCAAACGGCTCTCACGGCCTTAAACTAACCAATACTTGGTTTATTACACTCGTGAATGAAACACCCAAACAGCCCTCACTGCTACGGCTCAACATTTTGGTTTCCAAAATTTATCACCCAGCCCTGCCTGGACCGATCAAACGGCCGCTCAAGACCTCATACCAACCGAAACATTGAAAAACACTTAAAGAAGGAATAAAACTCAAGTAGGGAGAAACCCCTACCTCAAGGAGTTTGAAGAAACTTCCTAAATCCGGTACCCACGCGAAGCCCTCTCCGCGTAGAGCAGTTCTCCCTCTTGTGCTGAAGACTGTCGACGGTTGGATCTCGTGTATTTCTAGAGAGAAGTTTCTCTCTCTAAAAGAATTCTCTCAAAATGGCTACTGGATCCCCAATTTCTGATTCTCAATGCTTCCTCTTTTGGTTTAATGAAGAAGACCAACACTATACATCTTTGTCCTTAGTGGCTTAAACTTAAAGGACCATTTATGTCCTCACTTCCTGTGATTTGATATTCGCACTATCTCGACCGGCCCATTTTCATCATTTACTCATACCACTCATGGCACATGAGTACGTGTTATATGACTTCGTCGCATCGGAAAATCGTTTTACTAAGACCGAAACGCGATGCTCAAAAATGTGTCGAGACCCGATCGTCTTCGAATTCGAATGAATTTTACGCAAGTTAGCTAGATTTTGCGACGATTCAACAAAGGTAAACCGCTTTGTCATCCGATATCTAGAGAATAAATTTCGTGATTTTTAAAAGAAATAACCATTTCAGAATCAAAATTACGATTGGCTCTTTCCGTAAATCGAATTTCTGGTCTTACATTTTCCTTAAAAGGAATTTCGTCTCGAAATTCAGGACAATCACAATCACGCACATGCACATGCAACGCGTACTCTACCATGCATGTAAACAGTCATTTAAATTTTAAACGACTTAATTACGTACCTTCATCCTTAAACAAGAAGGGATAGGTGGCCCGCATTGTGTCCTCGCAATGCTTGACTCCTCCACTCCACAAAGGTCGCCATAGCACTCACTAGCCTCACTGGGCCTTGCGTCGCAAAACCCAATCACTCTGGGCCATCAACACGCACATTGGTCCCTCCGAAGGTCCCATCCGTCAACCTCAACTGTCCCCAATCCACCACATGAGCCGATCCTCGGAGTATACCCTGAGCATGGAGACGTGAAATACCTCATGACACCTAACACGTTGGGCTGCACGCCTAACCGGCACGCAACGGTGCCTACCCTCCTAAGTATCTCGGGAAGGTCCAATTAAACCCTACGATAGCTTCCTCACGCTTGTCGAACCCGAATTACCTCCTAGTGCATCACCTCTTCAAGAAGACATCATCCCCAACCTCGAACTCTAAGGGTTGACGTCGCACATCCGCATAGCTCTTTTGCCGGCTTTGAGCCGTGAGAAGACGCTATCGTATCAAGCTCACCTTCTCAAAGGTGTCTCTAATCAGATCAGGACCAGTGATGGAGCTCTCTCCCACTCTGGCCCAACAAAACAAGGATCTACTGGCCTCCCATACAATGCCTCATACGGTGCCATCCAGATACCTGCCCCAGAATCGTTGTTGTAGGTGAATTCCACTATGGCTAATGCCCTCCCAGCCTACCCTTATGATTCAGACGCATGCTCAGAGTACGTCCTCTAACACCCGTGATATAATCCATACAACACGAACCCTACACTAACCCCCGCCAGGTATACGCCGACCTTCAAGGTCACAATCGACAATCCAATGGATCGTCAACCTACCCATGTCATGAATGACATCCATATACCCCAGCCTCGCTTAATTAACAACACCCAATGCACTTCCAAGGTATCCAAATCTCTAGTCACTCCCGAATTCTATCACTCAACTCTAAGTCTATGTGATACCTGACCGCATGCTTTTACTGGCAACATAATTCCTTCGGCTCATACTCAAGCCCACATATTCTCACGTAAATCGTGATATCTCCCTGCCCTACACCCTAACTCCGTGGATTCTCACCTCGAGGAGATTTACTTATCCTCTTTGTTTACTCCCACACATTCTAATCTACTCACATTTCGAATCGAACTATGAGTCTTCACTGGATCGAGTCCCAAAGACAAACTCAACCCACACCTACCAAGAGTGGTGAATGACCATATCGCACCCACACCCGACTCTCAACGCGATGTTACTATGCACACGAACGCAATAATGCCATACTGTGACACCCTATCCTAGTGGTCCACCGTGAGCGTAATCCTAGATCTCTCACTCATAATCCCGACCTATCAGTCAACTCACTCTACATCCTGGGGGAAGAACATCTATACCCGGTTTCTCTAAAGGCCTTAACCCTCTAAGCCTGAGTCCAAGGCCGTGCCTGCATGCCAACCCATATAAGGTCCCACTATTACTAACAACCCGATGGCTGTCAACTCCATCCATGTCAAACCCGATACATCAACAACCAATAGCTCACCACCCTAAGGTCCACCACGCCTCTCGCTGGCACCTAACTCGTCTCGACTCGACCCACACCCGTCCCTCCGGGCTTATTCAGGCCGCTGGGAGTGCTTGTATAGCACCTCGAACTAAAACCGCCCTCCGACCCATACCAGGTGTGGGAGGAACGAACTGCATACTCTCCGTTCTACGGCTTAACTGACTCCGCGCCGTCCCAAAGTCCCGGGATCCCCGCCTCCCGGGGGCAATCCCGTCCGCATGCCCAAACCCCGGCCCAGTCCCGAAACTTGTGTGAAGCGTAGTCTTCGCCTTCCCCCGAACCAAGAAGACTCCTGATCCTCCTTTGCTACCACACCTCGCAGCTCGAGTGTCTGAGTATCCTCGATCTCTCTCTATGGTCGTGGCCGTCCCAACCATGGTCTGGCGGTCCCAGAGCGAAATCCTATGATCCCGCCCTCAACGGACAACTTCACCCATTCTCGAATCTCCTCAGGAATATCCAGCCAACCCCAAGAAATCCTCGTATTCGGCATTGACATTCTGGCTCTCCCAACTCATCACGACTTCTAATCTTCTCTCGGGTCGATTGACACTCGATAGTCGACATCACGCGGTCCCTAAAATCTCACCGCAGCCAAACTCGTGATTTATCAACTTAGCTTACAACCGACGGTCTCTTAACAATCGTAATACAATCCCTGCGATACCATGCCCTTACCCCGACGGAGCGGATCAAATGTCATCCACTAAGACCAAGACAAACCGATTCGCATGTGGTCGAATACCCAATGCATGAGATCCATGAATGCCGCCGTGCATTCGTCAATCCAAAGGCATCACCGTAAACCTCAAAGTCCCATAATGCGTCTCTAAACTGCCTTAGGATAATCAGATCTCCAACCCCTGTACCGATGGTAACCGTTGTGAAGGTTCATCTCTGAGTAGACTCGGGCCTCAATCACGATCAAACAAATCATCAACCCTCGGTAGTGGGTACCGATTCTTGATCGTAACCCTGTTCAACTGTCGGTAGTCAATGCACAGTCGAAGGGTCTTGTCCTTCTTTTTCGCAAACAGAACCGGAGCGCCCCATGGTGAAGTGCTCGATCTAATGAACCCCTTGTCCAATAGCTCCCAGAATCGACTCGAGTTCCCGCACTCAATCGGTGCCATTCTACTACAGAGTCACAGAAACGGGTGAAGTACTGTGCGGTAACCTCGACATCAAGTCTACTACCCTCTCGCGGAGGCGCCCGTAGCTCATCTGGAAAACATCCACATACTCGCATACTACTCGAGGTAGATCTAAGTCTGGTCTCTCCTCGCCCTTCTAGGGTAAGGCACGCGCAACAACCCGGGCTTAATCGCCCTCGACACTTGGACTTGTATCCATCTCGGGGCAAATCATCGCTGTCCCCCTCAAACACCACACGAGTACCGTCCCGCATAGCAAGAACTCTCCCACCGCTACAAATCGAGCAACGATCCCTGTGAAGCTATCACCAATCCATCCCTAGGATGACATCAACTTTGACATGTCCATGATCCTCGTGTCCACCGTGGTGAGTAGAGTCCCCAAGATCTCTAACTCCGCAACCTCGACCTATCATCCTTATTCTCACTAATCCCAGGGAGAACTCACGATAACAGCCCCTCTACTGTCTTTAGATGTCTCGTCTCATCACCACACATTGGTTCACTCAGCCGAACACGCCTGTCTGGTCCCGCAGGTCGAGGTAATTTCCATAACCCTAACACCTTCTCAATCTATACTTAACCAATGGTCTACCACCATCGCATCTCCTCCCCCGTGAATGCCTGAGGATACTCAAGGTCCTAAACTCGAGGCCATTAGACCTTTCGACCACCGCTATGCTAGCCCAGGCGATAGTACCGCAATACCTACAAATTTCAACAAAGGCTTCTGTTTATCAACACGGGTGGTGCTCGATCAGCACTGCGGACGCCCTCTACGCCCTTGTCCTCGGGCTTCTACTAGCCATCTACACAATCAACATGGCATCGCTCACTCAATTCAAGATTCTAAGGCATAAACACCGCCTCGAGATACTCTTCATACACATAAATCAGTGTATATGCATTGTTGTTGCATTTACAAGTAATGCAAGGCGATCAATTTTGCATTTAAAACATTGTTTTCAACAAAATCTTATTTTCGAAAATTTTATTTTTGAAAATTTATTTTCGAAATTTTGTCAAATTTTCTTGATTTTATTTATTTTTATTTAATTTAATAAAATTTTAAATTTATTTTTACAATGAACATTGTCTATTTCAGGATTCTCAAGAATAGTACCTGAAGTCAAACCTGGCTGTAACCTGAAGTCAAAATCTAAGCTGTGCACAACAGACTAATTTCTGCTCCAAATTACAGCCAAGACGTTTGCAAATTACATACAAGACAGACACGCTGCATACTACAAGGCCACGCTCATACTCACTGCCAAGGCAAGGCCATACAAGCCACAAGGCTTCTGGGCCATTGCAAGGCCTCATTACTACAAGGCTGGGCTGCCGCTTCGTGCGCTTTACGCCAGAAATATTACATAAGATCAGGATAATACAAGACTGCCTGCTCTCACATAATATAATCCATTGTATTGCGATATTAAATTCTTCTCAAATGGCCTCTTGCAATACAATTGAGCCCTCTTCTCTGCAATACAACCCAGTGTATTGCAATACACTTCCAGCCCTCAAGCCTTTTCTCCCTCTCCTGCAATACAGTTTAGTAAACTGTATTGCAATACAAACACACTAGTAACTAAAGGCACACACCTCAACTCGCAATACACTCCCCAATATTGCAATACAAAACCTCTTCCTTAATAATATAATTGGGCAAAGAGCTCCAAAACTAGCTCGTTTGATTTTTTTTTTTTCCATTCTCATTATTTTATTTTATTTTTTTCTTTTATTTCCAGCAGTTGGAAAATAAAAAAAAAATTACTTACCCTTTTTTTTTTCATTTCAACATCAAGTCAAAACAAAACCTGATATATTTTTTCATTTCATTTTTTTTCATTTTCCAGAATACACAAATAAATTTCTAAAATTTATTTTCTTTCATTTCTTTTTCTTCTGCTTACACCATATAAACCTATAAAATTATGTTCTTACCTCATAACCAAATAAATTTATAAAATTTATTTTCTTTTTCCAGTTTTTCACTGAAAAATTTTCTCCACTTAAATAAATTTATAAAAATTTATTTTCTTCCATTTTCTTCAATTTTACTACTTGTAAAATCTTAGAAAATTAATTTCTTCCTCCTTCTAACTGAAATAAATTTATGAAATTTTATTTTCTTTTACTTTAAAATTTCTTCTCATTTTCCAACAACCCAATAAATTTAGTAAAATTATTTTATTTAATTTTTCTTCACTTTACACTCGTAAAACCTTAAAAATTAAATTTCTTCAATTTTAAACCAAATAAATTCCTTCCAATTTATTTTCATTTATTCTTTTGTTCCGCCATTAATAATCGTAAAACTCCTAAACATATTCCAACACCTATGTAAGCAACCACTTGCTACACACAACATTTCACACAACACATGAAACATGTCATGCACACTAAACACACAACACCACCAAATCACACAAAACACATCAACACACGTGCACATAGTGTCCTAGTTTTGTCCTCATGGATTTCCTAGGGTAATCCCATACCTACACTTATCATCGAACCACACCTAGTGGTGATGTTCTCACCGGCCATGGCCTGCTTTCTAGTTCCCATCTCTGCGCTTTCACATTACCCATATCTTACACTCAAACCACCCAAGCCATGATTCGATACCCAACCCAGCTCCCTTGCATTTGTATACCCAAGCCTCGATACCAAGTTCGCGACACCCCAAAACCCGTAGGGTCCGTTGACTCACCCACAACTCACGGGAATAAGTGGATGTCGGTTACCCGACGCCATTTAAAAAACTGCAGAGTCCTTGTAATGGGGAGCTCACTCCAAATGACCACCCGCATGAAACCTGTCCCAAACAGTCCAATGTAATCAAAATGATACTAATATGGATAAAAACGGCTTCTTGGGCCCATACTACTGTAACGCCCCGAAAATACCCTAGATTTTTATAATACTTTTATTATATATATTCTGGATATAAATTGAGCCAAACTTGTGTTTTTCCGGGAAAATTGGTAAATTGACAAGTTATGAAATGATAAATTTAGTGAACCCGGGAATTGTGTATGAGAACAAGGGTACAATTGTCATTTAGCAACAGCATACGAATATGAAAATCATTAAGTGTAGAGATGGCCACAATACAAATGAAGGTTACAATTGCAAAATTAAAGAGATGAGGGCTGAAGGTAAATTAATGAAAAGTTGATATTATAATAATGGGAAAACAAAAGACAAAATCATATTTTGGTCTCCCAAAAGCTAGGTTCACGTAGGAAGAGAAGGGAGAGCAAGAGAAGTGAAGAGGAAGAGAATTGGAAGGAAGAAGAAGGAGGGAGGAGGAGAAGAAGATCAAGGTATGTATGTCTTAGGATCAAGTGTATTTGATCCCTAAGGCTTTGGTGTATGGAGATTAGATGTTCTTTTGTTTAGGCTTAGTAAAGATCACACAAAACCTTGAATCTCTTTTGGGGTTATGAGCAAACCCCAATTGGTGGAAAATAACCATGGAATCATCACATTTATGTGGTTTTATAAAGAATTGGTGGACCTTAGGTAGTGTTCTGGATTTTCACCTAAGGTTTTGTGTTTTGAGGTTCCAAAGCACCAATTCAAATGTCAGGAGTTGATTGATGATTTCCATGATGTTTCTTGAGGTGTTGCGAATTATGGGAAATTGTATGGGAAGTGAATTCGGCATCAAAAGTGGGAAAATAAATGTAACTGGGCAAAATTTGAAGGTACCGCAGATGAATAGAAAATCGCACATCTCTACTGCAGCTCAAAGGTACTAAGATACTTTGGGGGTGTACCCTGCACACCCCGTTCTCGCTTCCCAGCTTCGACCAGTTTTCGATTTTGGCCATAACTTGCTCATTTTTATCCGATTTGAGTGATTCAAGTGGCTACAGTAAAATAGACTTCAAGAGAACCAAACTTAAAGAATAGGCATCGCCAAATTTGGATCCTAAGTGGCATAAAAATTCACCAAAGTGGGCCATGTGCAAGCCAATTCTGGTTCTAGCTTTTGAACATAGAGTAGTCCGGTTGTTTCGACGTAACTTGAGCTCTATGCTCGAATTGGGTGATCCAGTTGAATAGAACCCAGCACCTTAGCTTTGGGAATGAGTACAAAAGACCTAGAGTCAAACATGAAGTTAAGACCCTGGAAAATGAGAGCACACAAATTGTCCCTGTAATCGGTATCTGATTATTGCATGAAAATGCCATAACTTTAGTTAGCATAATCCGATTGAAATGATTCCACCTTTAAGTAAAGTAGACTCCAGAGGAACAAGAATGAGTCTGGGTCAAAAACTATCAGATTTTCTCATTTCTCAAAGAAAGCTTCACTTGTTTCATTATATTCGCTTAGTATGATTATTTGCTTAATCACTAAGAGTGAATAAACTAGATTTGACTAGGTGTGGCAGTTTACTAACCCGACCTAGGATTGATATCGAAAAGGAAACGGAATCGATAATTAGTTTGTTCTCTGACTCTATCCTTAATTCAAGTATTTTGGTAGTCTACCAATTAACTATGAATGAGTACATGAATCGAGTACATGAATGAGTATGTGATATAATTACGAGACTCCAGTATATCTTTGAAAGGATAATACGAAAAGGAATATGAAATGCATAATCGAAACTGGGCACAAATGTGAATGATGATAAGGACGGGATTCATTAAACGGAATCCGTCATAAATGTGAATTGAATGATATAGAATTAACCGCCTGACGGGATGCACCAATCGGCATCCGTCACGAAGGCACCCCGAAATTATCCAATGTCCCACTTGGCGGGATGCACTAATCGGCATCCGTCATGATGGCTTATGGCATTGAAGAAATGTCCCACTTGGCGGGATGCACTAATCGCATCCGTCATGATGGCGTATGACATTTAATTGATACCACGGTTGTCGATGCACCAAACGACATCCCATGATGGGAGACCGGACAAGGATACCACGCGTTCGATGCACCAAACGATGATCCGTCATGATGGGAGATAGAATTGTAAATGTATAAGCACATTACCACGATAATAAGGGCGGGATTCATCAAACTAATCCGCCAAATCGTGGAATCGAATAGTCAAGGTGAAATAGCCAACATTGACGAAGTGCAATGAGATATTTCAGAATATGTTTGACCATGAAATGAATTGTTGCATTGAAAATGCATGATATGATATGGTAAATGACTTGTACATTGAAAGCATGAGTATATGTTGATATATATTAGGCATAGTTTAATGATAAATGCTTGCCAAGTTAAATTGAATATTGGAATAGAATTGTATAGAACCACTAAGCATGAAAATGCTTAGCGTGTAGTTTTAACTATGCGCAGGTATTGAGTAAGCAAAGAGAAGAAGGCCAAGATCACAAGCAGTCACAGAGTCATAGGAGAAAGTACTACAGATAAGTGTATAATTCGTAATTTTGCATATCATCTTTTTGAACAAGTGGTGTTTTGTAAAACAAAAGGGATAAACCCCAAACTTTATTTTGTGTATCATCTTGAAAAGGGCATAGAATGCTTCAGAAATGTATTTTGTTAATGTTTACGGGCCTACCGAATTGCTTTGAAATTGTAAATGATTACGGGTCATTTCAAATCAAAACCGCTTTCCGCAACTAAATGAATTAATAACATGTTTTGATAAGATAAATGAAAACGCTTGAGTAAACCGGCCCGGCTCGATCCGCCTATCTCGCCTGGGCCGGATTCGGTCGCGACATTTTTGAAAAAAAAAAAAGAAAATTTAATAACACGTAAAAATAAAATAAAATAGTAATAAATAAAACCGAGCGGTCCCCTGGTGTCGGTTCGACAACATTCGCCTGACGGCTCGGGGTCGTTACAACTACAATATCCATATAAACATACCAACTATGAATCCAACTATATCCAATAG
This sequence comes from Tetrastigma voinierianum, assembly GCA_016808115.1. NCBI lineage: Eukaryota > Viridiplantae > Streptophyta > Magnoliopsida > Vitales > Vitaceae > Tetrastigma > Tetrastigma voinierianum. The sequence continues at coordinate 125,550 of JAEQBH010007728.1, read as the reverse complement.
TTCTAAGAGTTCAAATATTTACTCTTATACAACATAAATTAAAATACTCAATTTAATACATGTAAAAACCACCAAAGCCACATTCCCGCTTTCTTCTAGAACTCGCCCTAGACGAGCCGTCTCGCACGCTCCATGTACCAGAAAAGGGGGTCCCACAACCCGGTGAGCTAATGCTCGCAGGAGAATCGCCCTGCGGGCTACTCACCACCTAAGTGCAAAGGGGTAAATGTTCCAATTAAACACACATTCAAGCAAATGCATGATCCTACTTGGAATGTCTACATGACTAACTCAAACCCGAGTCCTCATCGACTTCATACTCGCCTAAGCCTCGATGAGAATTATTAATTTGTTTATTTGTGGACAACCCTCCTCTACGTATATATATCAATCGGGTCATCTCGACGATTGATATATTATTTATTTTCGACTACTCCTCCGATGAATATATATCAACTGGTCGCCCGACGATTGATATATTCTCTTTGTTTGTGGATTACCTCCGATGAATATCAATTGGGCCGCTCCGACGATTGATATTTTTAGTTTGGACTACCCTCCGATAATTTATGTTTTCTAGACAACCCTCCGAACCATTTTCTCTAGACTCATCTCATGCACTCACTCCTATAATCCTAGGGTGTTCCAGTGCATATGGAATGCATGTATGCCGCTCCACATGTATTTAATCACATGCAAATATATAAACGCGGAATATACTCGCATAATTCAAATCACACAATCATGTTATGTAATTATACAACTCATACATCGAAAATTAGCTCACTACACGATCAAACACGAGCAATTCGGGACTTTGAATCACTCAACAAATATTTCACACAAAATATATTTTTGTGTCACTATTCCTATGAACAAGAAACCTAGGTTTTACTAAGGCTCAAACACACAACTCATTCATCTGTTTCACTTAGAACTCCCCATTTACCGCTATTCCCTACTTCCAATTTCAATCAAGGCATGATTTTAATGCATAATTGCCACACAAACAACCCACTAAAAATTGATCATTGCCGCCAATCCAAAATTCTCGTAATTCTTCCAACAATTCGGTCCCAAGTTTTGGGACCGATCAAACGGCTCACGGCCTTAAACCAACCAATACTTGGTTTATTACAATTTTGGTGAAATGAAACACCCAAACAGCTCCCTCACTTACGCCAACATTTTGCCTAAAATTCTATCAATTCGGTCCCAAGGTTTAGGACCGATCAAACGACCGTTCAAGGCCTCATACCAACCGAAACATTGAAAAACACTTAAAGAAGGAATAAAACTCAAGTAGGGAGAAACCCCTACCTCAAGGAGTTTGAAGAAACTTCCTAAATCCGGTACCCACGCGAAGCCCTCTCCGAGTAGAGCAGTTCTCCCTCTTGTACCGAAACTGCCGACATTGATTCATTTATAGAGAGAAGTTTCTCTCTCTAAAAGAATTCTCTCAAAAATGGCTACTGGATCCCCAATTTTCTGATTCTCACGTTTTTCCTCTTTTTGGTTTAATGAAGAAGACCAACACTATACATCTTTTGTCCTTTAGTGACTTAAACTTTTCAAAATGACCGTTATGTCCTCATTTCCCAAATTTGAGGTCTCTAAGACTATCTCTACTGGCCAATTATCATCATTTACTCATACCACTCATGGCACATGATTATGTGTTATATGTGACTTTCGTCACATCGAAAATCGTTTTACAAGACCGAAACGCGATGCCCTCAAAACGTACGACCCGATCGTTCCGACCGATGAATTTACTGGCTAAATTTAGGATTGGCGAGATCTATTTCCAACTATGTAATCCGCTTTCACATCCGAGATCTAGAGAATAAATTTTGTATTTTAACCGAAATAACAATTTTGTAATCAAAATTACGATTTTACATTTTTCCAGAATTGAATTTTCTGCCCACAGGAGGTAATCCTATCCCAATGCATGACAACAATTAAGCTATCCCTCAACATTTCAAAATGATATTGGAATTTGATTATATGACTCTTAAACAACCCATTTTCCTAAAAACTAAAGTTCTACCATTGAGTGTTAACAGAATATTATACTTTTTAAAAATATCTTACCCACTTTCAAATCACGTCACCCCATTCTCATCTTATTTGAAACTCTAATTTATTTTGTTCATTTTTTTTTTTATCCCATTAGAAATAATACCTTTTATATTGTTTTGTCTAATTAGATATAGGCTTTTTCTCAATAAAATAGTTTCTTTCACTCGATTTGAATTTTTCATTTCATTTTCCTTTGTTTTCTTATGTTTTTATTATCGATTTGTTACGGAGTGCGATTGTTTATTGATTTTTGTATGGGTTGATTCAAATAATGCAAGATCAGCTTCGATCGTACGTATAAGTCATTTCAAATCTTTATTCGCGCACGCTTTCCAATCACTTCTTCTTACTATTAACTTTGATATTGTGTCATCTCAATGTTTTTACAGCTTGATTTTTATGTTCTTATGTAAAGGTTAATCCATTTTGAATCAATGAATTTTCGCTTACATTATAAAAAAAACACACTCTTTTACTTGGAGAGATAAATAAACTAGACGAAATTCTTATGGACTTTCAAATACGTAAAGGAGAAACAAATATTGAAATTATAGATAATTAAACCTATGACTTCTAGCTACTAATATCATGTTAAACAACCAATTTTCCTAAAGCCTTAATATTGTAAATATCCGTAACTTTACTGAGCTTGATCGCGCTAAGACAACTTAAAGCTTAACTCAAAAACACCAATTTAATAATTTTATAATATTTATAATATATGCTACCGTATATAATAAGTTTTTATATTTTTAAGAAAAATCTCAAATTTTATTATATTATATATTTTTCATTTCCCCTTAAAATGTATCTAAATTTTGTTTGTTTTTCATTACTTGAAGTTTTTGTATTTATTATTTTGTGCTGCGTCATCTACTTAATTTGAATTAAATTCAATAAACTTTAATTCAACTTAAAACCTAAAATCAACTTGACATATATAAGGTTTGGATTGAATATATAAGGAATTTGGAGCTGAGTTTAAATTTCAAATGAATAAATTTTAATTCAAAATTGTTTTGGGAAATGATGAATTAAGTTTTCAAAATCATTCAAACACAACTCTGAAACGGATATAATTATGTTTCTTGTTGGTCCAGAGTTTTGGACGTGAATAGTGTTTTTGGAATAAAATATAGAATTTAATACGTTTAAAATGATTAAAATTCAAGTGGCGTCAATTACGTCAATGACCGTCGTTCACAACGCCGACTATTGATTTTAAAAAATTGCCAATGGCCGGCGTTGTGAATGACGGCCATTGATAAACCAAAGGTCGTCGTCCACAACGACGGCCATTGACGCATAAATAAACGACGACCTTCCTTTTCCCCCTTCCTCCCATTTCTTCCTTTCCTTCGTCGCTTCCTCCTTCAAATTCTCCCTTCTGAGATTCGCAAGGGTGCACTGTGACCACCGATCAACGCCTGACCGGGCCGACCGATTTCTTCCGAGGTTTGTTCCCACTCCCATTTTCTTGCGACGATGGCCTTTGTAACAAAAATAACCAATTTTATTATCACGTGAAAAAACGCACTAGTTTGGTCATTTTTTTTAAACCTATAATAAATTATGTATTTTTTATTCCAAAAATACTATTTACGTCCAAAACTCGTTGGTCCGAGTGAGAATAACAACGAATAAATAAAACGAATCACAATCGATTCCTCGTCAAGTGGAAGTGGTAGCAGAAGAGCCAAAGAATATGATAGAGCTCTCAATTGTTCACAAAGACAAATAACCGTTGGGATTTTTATCAATGACAGCGTTAAATTTCGACATGATTGTACCGTCTATTCAAGAACTCCAATAAAGTAAGTGATCTATTCCCGCTTGAATTAGGGTTCGCTGTAAATAATTATATAATTATTTCATTAATTATAAAATATGGAATTAATGTATGTTTCGTTTTTTGCTCCTTAATGTTGTTTTGATGGGTTAATGACATTAAGGGGCAATTATAATTTGAGCTTGGTTCCCGGGTTTAAAACCTACAAAGACGTTATCTCCGCAGAATGCAACAGAGAGAACGTATCACTGCTTAGGTTTTACAATCTAGAAGACAAACCCTAGCCTCCATACTTGAGAGAGCGCTTCTGTTACTGTATTGTCTAATTGCAATGGATTCAAAGTATGTCTTCTTACAATATCGCTTATTCGATCTTTTGATTAGTATGCATGATTCAAGGGTTATGTGGTTTTATTCTCGTATTTGGTGTAATAGTAATAAAAATCATAAGTATCTATGTGTTTATTCTTCGTGTATTTAATCTAACAAGTGGTATCGTGATGGATCATACCGACATCATTAGATTAATAAGTTAATATTTCGTGCTAATTTTCGTGGGTTTTTTGTTAGTCACTATGTGTTACAATACCTAAACCTGCATTTTTGAAATATATATTTTGGGAAACTCCAATTTATAAAATTCAATAATTTTGTTTCGTTGAAATCGATGTATGGGTTCGACACATAATGTGTTTTTCGGTTGCTTGAAAGTGAGATTGGGTGACATTATCAGGGTTAAAATCGTATATTAGGAATTAACCATGAATGTTTAATCGAAATTTTTTCTCGCAAAATCGCACCAGGATTTGTTCCCAATAAAGAGATTTAGAAAAACCCAACTTGAATCGCTGAAACGGACGGACGGCGGTTATCGGCGGCCAAAGTCGGCTTATCGGGGTCAACGTCGCAAGGTTGAAGACTATTCAAACGTTATGTCGTTTGGAGTGCAGTGCTGACGTCATGATTATCATTATTATTATTATTTTCTTAACGTCTTTTCATTAAAGTAATTAATTAATTACTAATTGAATTACCATTATTATTTTCATAACGCCTAAATTGAAATTATCATTATTTCCATAACGCCTAATTCAATTATGAAGAAGTATGATATGTTTATTTATTTTAGAATTAATTTTTTAAATTAATATGTTACCAAAGTAACCTCGTTAATTTAATTAAATTAATTTTATAATAAATGAACTTATATCTACGCTAAAAGAATGCCCAAAGCGACGATTATTTTATGCCGATGTGGTAACACAGTCTAAAATGTGAGACAAATAAAGTTTTTTAACATGCAAACATTATGTTGGTCCAAAGAAAGGCATAATGTTTGGCCGTTATAATATTGTCTACATTTAGTGCTATAATTGAGAGTACCGTTTTCAAATTGTTTTTTACGTCCAAAGACTAACAATGACAGTTGGTATCTTATTAAGGCCCATGTGTATATATATTTTGTGCTTTAATATATAATGTGTAGTATTAATGTGAGCATTTTGTGTTTCATTTCAAGATCTACTATGTCTCGCTATTTCTACCAATATCGTGAGCATTCCTAAGCTTAACAACTTGTTAGTTCCGGGTTAATTTGGCTTTTGGTACCGAAAAAGTGACACTTGTGGATAGATACGTGAGCCACGCCACTCACATAAGTGTCACTATACGCTCGCATCGAGCCGATCGCCAATTACTATGAAAGATACATCATGGAAATGGCAAGAAAGCTCAAGTACAAGCTATTGGGACATTTCAGCTTATGTTAGACTGCTCTTTATTTTAATTTTGAAAACACATTATTGTACCGCTATTTAGACGGAATTTGATTGCTTCATGTTCGACAAATCTAGTTATCTGCTCATTTGAAATGAAACATTTAGGCCCCGCGTAGTCTACGAAAATTTTCAACTCTATCCAAAATTCGTAATATGAAAATTTTCAATGTATTCCAATTCAGTTTTCATTTCTAAAATAATGCTTTCTGCATTTGAATTTGCTGAGGCAAGAATAAGAAAACTGCTTTATAAAACCATTTTCTTGAAATGAAGTTAATGAAAACAATGAAAAATGTAAAGCAAAATGCAGTTACTATTCATTTTTTTGCCATTTGATTTTTGTCTTGATTTTTGCTATTGCTTTACACTTTTTTTTTAACTTATAATTTGGTTTTGCTTTACATTTTTTTGAATTCTTATAATTAAAAACATGGAAACAAGATTTAATCAAGCTCGATTTATATAAAATGTTGAAAATAGTGAATCTGTTTTCTTTGTTTTCAAAATTTGTTTTCGTCTTATTCTCGTAACTAAACACGTTTTTCTTGTTTTTGAAAAGTTTGAATGTAGAAATGTAAAATTTTCTACCTACTAAACAGGCCTTGTAGTTTTTCCAAAATTCCTGTGCCATTGAACTGTAGTCTAATTGATAAGCTATATAAATTAAATATGCAAAGTCCCAATATAAATTCAATAATGAATGCAACCATTATTGGATCAAAGCGCAAATTAAATAATGAGAAATCCTCAATGTTATGGCATAAGCGTATGAGACATATTTCCAAACAACGAATTGAAAGGCTAATAACTCAAGGAATTCTTGATTCCCTTTACATGTCAGATTTTGACATGTGTAGATTGCATTAAAGGAAAATGACTCAACAAAGAAAGACAGTGCAAATCTGTAGTAACGCCTGTAGTTGATACATACTCTGATATATGTGGACCATTCTCACAGCTTTTGAATGGGCACATACTTTATCACATTTATGTGACGATTACTACGATATGGTTATTTGTACCTAATACACAAAGGCACAAGCCCTAGAAGTGTCAAAATTTTCAAAGCCGAGGTTGAAAATTAGCTAGGCAAGAAAATTAATCCGCCAACTACCGTGGAAGGGAATATTACTAGATACATGATCAAGTGAACAACGATCAGGCTTTCACAAAATACCTTCGACATGTGTATTATACCTCAATACACCATGCCTGGAACTCCGAGTGAAAATGGTGTAGCTGAGAGACGCAATAGATGTAAGACCCGAGAAATTCCAATTTCGAAAGCGGCAAAATCAGAATACAAAATTGTTATTTTGCTGTAACTGGTAATTTATTCTCTAGATCTCGGATGACGAAACGGATTTCACCGTTGGAATTGTCTCGCAAAATCTAGCTAGCACATAAAATTTCGTCGAATTCTGAGACAGTCGAAGTCGACACGTTTTTCGAGGCATCGCATTTCGGGTGCCGTAAAACGATTTTCGATGTGACGAAAGTCACATATAACATGTACTCATGTGCCATAAGTGGTATGAGTGTAGAAACGACGAAACCCGCACGAGATAATGCGTCGAATATCAAACTGAAAAGAGGGACATAAGCCGCCATTTTCAGGAACGCTGGGGTCGACTAAGCGCAAAGATGTATAGCTGCTTCTCCTCATTAAATCAAAAGAGAAACGTGAGAGGCTTGCATTTTAGGGATCCAAAGTGGGTCTCCATCGTTGAGAGCTTTTAGAGAGAGAGGTGCTTCTCTCTAGAATATCTGAGATCCAACCGTCTACGGCCTTCGGCGAGAAGGAAAACGCTCTACGCGGAGCAAAGCCACGCGTGGACTCCTGGATTTGTGAGTTTTTTGACAACTCCAAGAGGTGTGGTTTCTCCCTGCCTGTGTCTTATTCCCATTTTAAGTGTTTTTCGATGTTTCGCTTGGTTTGAGGCCGTGAGAGGGGTCATTGACGGCCCCAAAACTGGGACCGAATTGTTAAATTGGCCATGAGGGCAGTCCATGACAAAGGTGTGTGGACTGCTTGGGGAGCTTTATATCATTGGTCTATTCAATAAATTATGTTTTGCAAGCAGGAGACCGGAGATGGGTATAGAATTCGGTTTCACCAAGAGGAACTGATGTCGGAAGAGTGGGCTGCCCGTGGACAGCCCATTTGCTCGTTCGACTCCGTAAAACAATTCATTCTGTATGAAATGGACCATAAACGTCCATTTGTATTGGCATGAGAATTGTTTGATGTGAATGGCTTGGTATGTGTGGAAATAGATAGGTTAAGACATTATTGTAATGTGTTAGTACAATGACGCAATTACATGGAATTAAATTGTGTTGTAAGCCATTGGAGATGATTATGATTTGCTCAATCGAAGCAAATCGCGATGATTGATGTGTTGAATTACATGCGTGTAATTGTAGTTGATTGAAAATATGCATATTGACATATTGTGTAAATGATTTTGAAAATGGCATAATGCATTTTCATATGCACTGGGTAACCTAGAATTAGGTGTGAGTGCATGACAAGGTATTTTTGTAAAAACGGATATGGTTGCGAAAGGAATTTCACAGGATGATATTCCGGAGAATTGGGTTGGGAGATGGGCCAATGTGCATCATTTCTGGATGAGGACTATGATCAAGCTTTTAAAAGTCACAACCAATTCAATTCCCTGAGGGTAGTCCCATATTTTACCGATTAATATCGGTAGTATTTTCAAGAACAACAGGTTTTGTTTTGAAAATGATTATTTTCTCATACATGGCTTGTGCAAGTGCGAGCGAAGCTCTGAGACTCGTGGCATGGGGTGATCATGTAGGTCTCAAGTATGATCACGTATTTACTTTGAGTGTGTGTTTATTTTGGAGCATTGCACTGCACTTAGGTGGAGAGTAACCCATTTAGGCGATTCACTAACAGCTAGCTCACCCGCCGAGGGATTATATTTTTCAAAATGTGAGCCGAGAAGACAATTCATTTTCAAGAAGCCAGTCACGATTCGATGGTTTTCGACATAACATGTATTAGACCTAGATGTTAATATATGTTTGTATAAAAGCAATCAACTATTGAATCATCGAGATAATCGGGAGAATAGTCATGGATATTTGTTTTTATGAAAGTATTGGTTTATGAGCCCAAGAGGCATTTTTAATTAAGGTTGGGATTATATCACACTATTTGGGACAAGATATAGCATCGATTTGGGTAGAGCTCTCCGTGACAAGGAGACTCGCTCCGATTTCTAAAGTGATGCCCTGCAACCAATAATCATCAGTATTCGCTGGGTCACAAGAGTCACCTACCCCGGAAACGGGCGCCAATAACCCTTAAAGACATGGTAAGAAGTATGATTAGAATATTCTTCTCTACCTAATTCATTATGGGTGAAGCATTAAAGACCACAAATATATAATTAATAGAGTTCCCAAAAGAAAGGCTTAACAAAACCCCATGAGTTATGGACGTAAGAAGCCTAGCATTAGACATCCGCACGCCCTGTGGTCATTCACTAAGTAAAGGCCTTATAGGCCCAACAGAAAAATCGGACTCCAAGGATCGTTAGTCGTTATTTGTGGGATACCTTGAGAGGTCTAAAGGGTATAAGTTTTATGACCCTTCAAGCAGGTCCTTCTTGAGACTCGTAATGCCAAGTTTATCGAGGATAGTGGGAAAGCACCTCGTTAAGGAGGTCATTTTTGAGGAGGAGTACGAATGCTCCAACCACAACTAATACTATCAAGGCTATCGGGTGACAATCAAAAATTCCATTCCTATTATCGCCAAGTGTTGTGGCAAATGATGACATTCCCGTGCAACTTCCACAAATGGAGGCTCCACCCACTAGGATTTGAGGAACCACATCAAGAAATACAATAACCTCAATACCAACTCAAGTGCCATTAAGGCGGTCCACTAGAGAAAGGAGAAAGGCAATTTCAGATGACTATGTAGTCTTTCTTCAGGAGCATGAGTTTGATACAGGATTGGAGGACGATCCTACGTCTGTCAATCAAGCCAAACAATGCACCAATTCAGAAAAGTGGATTGCAGCTATGCAAGAGGAAATGAAGTCCATGAAAGATAATGGTGTTTGGGATCTCAATAATCGCTTCTTGTAAAGGTATAAACCAATTGGTTGTAAAATGGATATTCAAACCAAACGGATTCAAAAAGGCAATGTCGAGATATAAGGCACGCCTTAGTCGCCATGGGCTTTACTCAAAAAGGAAGGCATAGGATTATAAGGAGACCTTTTCGCCGCTCACAAAAAAGACTCATCTCGTAATTATAATGGCACTCAGAGCTCATCGCGGATCTGTAGCTGCACTAAATGGACGCCAAGACAAAATTTCCTCAATGGAGCACATTGATGAACCATATACATGGTGCAACCGTGAGAACTTTGAGTTAGAAACCCAAAGCACCTAGTATGCAGACTTAGTAGTCCATTTATAGTTTAAAGGTGCATCCCGTCAATGGTACCGAAATTTGATACAGTGATTTCTTCATATGGTTTCAAGGAGAACACTGTTGATCAGTGCATATATCTTAAGTTCAGTGGGAGCAAGTTTGTTATATTGGTGCTCTATGTGGATGACATTCTGCTAGCAAGCAATGATGTAGGTCTATTGCATGACACCAAAAGGTTCTTATCCAGTCATTTTGAAATGAAAGACCTTGGTGATGCATTATATGTTTTAGGTATACAAATCCATAGGGATCATTCAAGATGTATACTTGGCTTATCTCAAAAGGCCTATATCAATAAGGTGCTTGAAAGGTTTAATATGCAGAATTGTGCACTAGGTGATACACCTGTGGCAAAGGGTGATAAATTCATCTAGGTCAATGCCCCAAATTGAATTTGAGAGAAAAGAAATGGAGAACTACCCTTATTCGGTTCGCAATAGGAGTCTTATACGCACAAGTGTGTACGCATCCTGGATATAGCGCACATCAGGGAATGTTAGCGTATATTCCCAAGAATCTCGTATGGATCATCGAGCGCCTAAACGAGTGATGGTATCTTCGTAAGACAAAGGATCGTATGCCTCGCCATCGGCCGATCCAATCATCCGAGGTTATCGGGTACTTGATGCAGACTTTCATAGGATGTCAAGATAGCAGGAAATCGACTCGCTACATCTTCATGTCGCGTGAGGCTATTTCATGGAAAAGTGTCAAATCAGACACTAGTAGCCCTTCCAACCGTGAAGTTTTAATTTATATTCGCTTGAAAGATCAATCTAAGGAATATGGTCATAAACGCTATCACTGACTCGATTATCAAGGCATTACCAAGCCGCTTTAGGATTAATTTGCGGATAATAAAGCCGCAGAGTTAGTATCTTTAAAACAATCGGAGTTCACCAAATCAAAGCACATTGACATTAAGTTTCCGTTGTAAAGAAAGAGTCTGGGAGTGGTCATGTCAATTGGAGCATATTAGTACGAACTCCATGATCATATAATCCACTCACCAAAGGCTCGCACCTAAGGGTGTTTCATGAGCATATTGTCGGGACGGGTGTACTTAGTCTAGACGATATATAGAAGATAGTGGAGTTCATTTGGTTTTATGTGTAATTATGTGATTGACACGCCTATAGTTATTTCATTTTATATGTACGTACATGCTATGATTATTTAATACTATGTTATGTTTCCGATCACTCAGGATGTCATGATTTTCTACTCTGCTTAGCATGTGGTATTTGAAAATATGATACTAGACTCATTTGAGTCATAAAGAGACCTTTGGAGATAGGCATACTATAGATCACATTTATGTAATTCCAAGCCACACACCTATATTTGATCTCATGTCATTGATCGCGGTCGCTTTTGTCGACAAAGATAGGGTCTCAAGTTTACGCATGAATGTAATAAAGGCCGCTGATCCCATTCTAGCACAATTAATGGACCGTATTGTTTAAAGTATTTCGATTGGCAAAGGTATATTTGCGCGCAACTTAGTATTCAATCATGTACATTTAACACTTGTAGCTCAAGTGGAGATTGTTAGATTTCCTTTATCAATGACAAGTGTTAAATTTTGGACATAATTGTGCTGTCTATTCAGTAACCCAATAAAGTTAGTGATCTGTCTCAGCTTGAATTAGGGTTCAATGGTAAATAATATATAATTATTTCATTAATTATAAAATATGGAATTAATGTGTGGTTTTCTGCCACTTTAATGTTGTTTTGATGGGCCAATGACATTGGCGTGCAATTATACTCTGGAATGTGTCCCTGATGAAAAACTTACAAAGATACTATCTCAGCTCTACTGGTAACGTATCATTGCTTAGGTTTTACAATCCAGAAGACAAACCCTAGCCTCCATAATTTCTGAGAGAGAACTTCTATTACCGCATCGGTTTAACGTAAATTTTCGATTCGTGTATGCTTCTCTACAATATCACTTCTATTCGATCTTGGATTAGTATGCATGATTCTAGGTTATGTGGTTTTATCTCTCACATTTGGTGTAACAAGAATAAAAATCATATCTATGTGTTTATTCTTGTGTATTTAATCTAACAATAACTAACAGAGATAAGAGCAGTTTTGTTTTGCACTTCTTTTCTCCGTGATTATCTCATGCATTTCGTCGTATTAATATTGGGAGGCTTGTGATAATGAACTTTTTTCTTTTTTTTTCTTTAATTATCCAATCAAGAAACAGGCCCACCTCTAGAATGTAAGAGTTAAAATTTTTTATATATATATATTTTTATTATGATTTAAATTTGATCCTCATCTATTCAAATTCGGGGTGAATTATATTCATCCTTATCTCTTGTCATGAGAAACTAAAACCATGCATTCCGCTTGACTATATTCTTTGTGTTGAGATAATTTGCTATAAAAAAATTAGTTACGTAATCAATAAGCAGGATATTTTGTTGAGAATGTGTTTGAAGAATGCATTTGCACAAGACCCTTATTTTTCTCCTATAAATTAAAAGTGTATTTATTTAAAAATAATAATTATTGATTCAAACTTATAATAACCGATAGATCAATATATAAATAACCTAAAAATTATATATAATAAAATAATATTCAGGTTAATAATATAATAAATCGGTATAAACCTACACCTGATAAAAATAGTTTATTGGAATACATGCTAATTCGCTTTAATGTGCCCCAATAACCAATAATAAGATAAACAACATCTCATAACACAAAAACAAACTAAAATATAAATTTTAGTGAAAAACCATTTTATGAAGCAAGAAATGAAAGAAAATATTCATGAGTTATTTAGGTCAAGAATAATAAAAAATATTTTTAATGTACTATAAGAGACTATTTGCTAAAATAGTTTTAAATTATAGTTTTGAGAAGAAACTTTTAGAAACTATTACATTAAAGCTTATCTGAAAACCTAAAATTATTTTTAATTATACTTTATTTTAATTTATTTATATAGTAGTAGAGTTATATATATTTTAAAATATTAATTTAAAAGGATAGAATAAATTATCATCTAAAATAATTACCGAATAAATCATAGGAAAACCGAATTTCTTGTCAGGTTGTTTATTCTCGAGGTGGACCCCACTACAAGATTAGTGTAAGACCCGAGAAATCAATTTATAAAGGCAAAATCGTACTGACATAAAATTGTAATTTCTGCTAAAAACCGAAATTTATTCTCTAGATCTCGTGATGATCTAAACTGGATTAATCGTTGGAATCGTCTCACAATCTAGCTAGCACGTAAATTCGTGAATCGAGGATAATCGAGTTGACATCGTTTCTTCGAGGCATCACAGCCGCGCCGTGAAAACGATTTTACGCGACGAAAGCTCATAGATAAGATATACCTACGTACATAAGTGGTGATGAAAGTAGAAACTACGAAATGGACAACCGAGATAGTGCCGAACGTCAAAACTGAAACGAGGGACATAATGGTCATTTCGAGTTTTGATTTAAATGATAATAAGACAAACACTAAATAGTGTTTGTCTTCCAACAAAAAAGGCAAAAACGGGAATTGAAAAGGAGAAAGGGAAATGAGATGCGGTAAACAAAAATGGCGCTTTTTTTAAGGTGAGAGACTCTTCCTTCTCTCTGTAAATACGCGATCCGACCGGCCGACTACTCTAGGTCGAAGGAAAGACGCTTCACGCGGAGCAGCTACTGACTCCAGTTTTGTGGAGCTGACAAACCCGAGAGGTGTGGGTTTCTCCCTACTTGAGTTTTATCCCACTTTAAGTGTTTTACTTAATGTTTGAGCCAAATGGTTATGAATTGTCAAGAAATGCGGTTCACAAAGTGAACCAATGAATGGATGTGTGTTTGAACCGTAAAACCTAGGTTTTTACTGTTCATAGGAATAGTGACAAGAATATATTTTTGTGTGAAAATGTGCTTGGTCGAGTGATTCAAGTCGACCGCCGTGTTTGATCATTAAATTTCAAGTGAGCTAATTTTGATGAAATTGATTAATTACATGACACATCTGGCAGGATTGGATATTATGTGGATATGTGCATGTTTACATATTTGCATGTGATTAGTCCTCAGATTGGAATCTGGCAATGACATGCATTCCATATGCACGTAACACCCTGTGACTATAGGAGTGAGTGCATGAGATGAGTCTTGAGAAAATGGTTCTAGGGTTGTCTAAAAATGTTAATTATCTGAGTGGTAGTCCAAATTAAAAAATATCAATCGCTTCCGAGCGTACCCCCAATTGATATTCATCTGAGGTAGTCCACAAACAAATAAAATATCAATCGCTTCTGGAGTGTACCTCAATTGATATTCACTCCGAGGGTAGTCCATAACAAATAATATATCAATCGTCTGAGCTACCAATTGATATATACACTTTGGGAGGTTTGTCCACAAACAAATAAAACATAATATTTCCTCTGCACGAGGCTTGTGCGAGTGCGAGGAGTTTCCGTGAGGACTCGTGGATCCGAAGTCATCAGACATTCAAGTATGATCATACATTTGCTTGAATGTGTGTTTTCATCGGGAACATCAGACCGCACTTGGGGTGGTGAGTATCCCACTTAGGGCATTCCACTACATCGAGCATTAGCTCACCCCGCGAGGATATTATTCTTACAAGTAATGTGGAGCGTGCGAGGGGACTAGCTTCATTCCAGAGACTGAGGATTGTGGAAGAAAGCCGAAGCGCGGCTTTGGTTCCCGATTTAAATATGTATTATAACTCTATAAGTTTGATATATGTTGTATAAGAGTAGAAACATATTAACTCTTGTAACTATTGGGTATATAGGTTGGTATGTATATCAGGTATTGTTTATGGGCCCAAGTGCCGATACTCATGTGTGATTGGATATATTGGATTATATTGCAATCGTTCGGGGACAGATATAGGTTTTGTATTCGGGGTAGAGCCCCGTACAAAGGAGACTCTCACTTCCGATTGCCAGGAAGCGTCTGCCACCCGACATTCACGAGTATCTCCGCGGGGCTGACTCGGTAGTCAACCCGACCCCGGCTCGGGGGCATTACAGCCTTGGCATCGTGAGCTTAGGCATACGAATACCTAAAGAGTCACTGCATCCATCAAACACCAGGTGGTTTGATGGAGTACAGGCATATGGAAACCTATAGATCGAGGATTCGGGGCTTAGGCCATAGTCGAGTAAGAACATCACCACTTAGGTGTGGTTTGACAAGCTGGGTTTAGGTATGAGATTACCTAGAAATCACTGACAAAACTAGGACACTGCATGCATGTGTCAGTGCTGCTTAAGGCGATTTAATGAATTATCAGATGATGGTGTGTATGTCATGCTTGTACGTATGATGAATGTTTGTGTGTTTAGGCAAATAGCATGTGTTGGAAACTAATTTTTTTGGAGTTTACAGTTGTGTAAACTGAAGGATATAATAAAAGAAATAAATTTTTTAGAAATTTATTTGGTATATCTGATAATGAACCAAATTTAATAAATTTGAGGTCAACACTAGGCTAGTGTTATATAAGGAGGCTTTGAGGAAACTTTGGACCTTTTTCCAGAATTAAATGAAAGAAATAATAATAATAAACAAAATAAATTTTAAGCAATTTATTTGGTTTATTTATAAATGAGAAAATATATATATATTTATATATATATATATATATATATATATATATATATATATATATATATATATATATATATATATATATATATGAGAAAATTTTTTTGCTGAAGGTACAAAATTGGAAATGAAATAAATTGAAAATCAATTTATTTGGTTTATTGATGACAAAATAGAAATTTAATAAAATTTTAAGGTGTTAGACATTTTTGGGAGTTTACAAAGGTAAGCTCAATAAAGGAATAAAAGAAATAAATTTCATAAATTTATTTGGGTTATTAGAGAGGTAAAAATAAAATTTTTTTCTAAGGTTTACGTTGTAAAATTGAAAAATTGAACAAAAATAAATTTTATGAATTTATTCGGGGGTGTTCCGAAAAGGAAAAAAAATGAATATATATATATATATATTTTTTTTTTTTGCTGTTTTCCACACAGCGTAAATGAAAAAAATAATGAAAAATTTTATTGTTAACTGTTGGGCTACGCCCAAATTACATTGTGAGAAAAAAAAATTTGTAATGCAAGAAAGCGAAGATACTGTGTTGGAGAGGCCTTGTTTAGTTAAATGTATTGCAACATAAAGCCAAGGTCAGACAGAGATGAAGAAATTGTATCAAGTAAGAGAGGGTTTGAAGGCTAGTCATATTGCAATACACAAAATTGTATTGCAGAGAAGAAGGCTTGAGGGCTAAGTTTGTATTGCAATACTATATTGTATTGTGACTTAGGAGGAAGGGGCTAGATCAGATCAAGAACATGAGGAAGTGTATTAAAATAGGAGGGCTTAAGGAGGAATTGTATCATAAGACAACAAGGGTCATTGAAGTGTGTTGCAATACAATTTTTGTATTGTGACCAACAGTAATCCGTGAACGGTAAACCGTGAATAGTAATCCGTGAACAGTAAACCATGAATAGTAATCCGTGAACAGTAAATCATGAATAGTAATCCGTGAACAGTAATCGTTGACCGGTCAACTGTGAATAGTAAATTTTGAAATTTTTTCTTAAAAAAAAAAAATCAAATAAAATAAAATTTAATAAATGAGACAATTTCGAAAAAAATGAAATTTTCAAAAATGAAATTTTTATTGATAAAAATGTTTAAATGTATAATTAATTGCCTGCATTACTAGAATGCAAGAACAATGTGTATACACTTATTTATGTGTATGAATAGTGTCCTGGGTCATGCTTATGCCTTAGAGATAATCGTATTGTATTTAACTACCATTGAAATTGGTGGATTGCGCTGATTGTTGCGTAGGAAATTATATGCACAGTAATGCGATAGGAAAAGGGTGAATGCCAAGGTTATGAACTATGACCTTAGGAATTGGATAATGAAATGAACAAGAAACTTGGAATTTTATTGAAAATAAAATGAACCGAGGGTTGGAATTTAGCGCCACTTAGAAATGAATCCGGCCGGGCTTCATGGTTGTTAAGTCTATTAGTAATCGCATGTGCATCAAGAAGGGGACCGAAATGAAAATTAAATGATTTACGCTTACTGAAATACGTGAGATGGCTAGTCGAGTACGAGACGAGGGTTTCCATGTGGTAATCGGGCCGCACTACCCGCATTTGATAAGCAAGCCCTTGGCTGATGGTCAGAGGGTGACATATACATTATCGAGACAAAGCAAAGATAGCGTGTAGTCGAGGTCCTAGTAACTTTAAGTTTAGGACGCAACATCCTCCGATATTCATAGGGGGAGGAGATCCGATGGTGGTAGACCATTGGTTCACATATGATTGAGAAGGTGTTAGAGGCTATGGAAATTCACCCGACACTGTCAGGATTAGACTAGCCGTGTTCCAATGAGAGAGGCGCCCAAATATGGTGGAAATGGGCAAGGACCTCTAGAGACCTTAGGAGGAGTCAAGAGCACGTGAGTTCTCCCCTGTGGATTACCAGTGGCGAGAATATGATGATAGGGTCAAGGCTGGGCAGTTGTGAGATCTCGACTCTAATTACGTTGGACTCGAGGATCATGAACACGTTAGTGTTCGATGTCATCCTGTGGACGGATTAGGCCGATAAATTACGTGATCGTTATCGATCAGGAGCGCAGGAGAGCCACCGCCATAATGCCAGGATCTGCATCGGTGGTGTTTCGTGTGTGACAAGCATGATATTTTCGCCTGTGATAGGATACGAGTCCAAGTGTCGTGACAAGTAGCGGGTCAAGAAGGGGTTTTACCCTGTAGACGAGGAGACTGTGACTAGATCTACCTCGAGTAGTATGCGAGTATGTGGATGTTTTTCCGTGATGAGCTTACCCTGACCGCCTCCACAGAGGGTAGTGTAGACTTCAGACGAGTTACACTCGTACTTCACCCATTTCTATGACTGTGATAAAATGGCACCGACGAAAGCCGCAGAACCGCAGTCCAGCTTAAAGGAGCTATTGGACAAGGGGTTCATTAGATCGAGCACTTCACCATGGGGCGTCCGGCCTGCTTATAAAAGAAGGACAAGACCCTTCTGACCGCATCGACCACGACAAATAACAGGTTACGATCAAGAATCTGCACTCCACTACCAGGTCGATGATTCGCTTGACACAGAGAGCGCTGAGTCTACCTAAGATAGACCTTCGTGACCGGTTACCATCACCGAGGGTTAGGGATACAAGTATCCCTAAGACAACGCGAGGACGCATTACGGGCACTTCTGAGTTTAACGTGATGCCCTTTGATCGGTTTAATGCACTAGGCAAAGATTCATGGATCTCATGCATGTAAGTATTCAACCCTATCTAGATCAGCTTTGTCGTGGTCTTCGTGGGATGACATTGAGCATGAGTATCACTCGGGGATTGTATTACGCTTGTTATGAGACCATCACGACGCTTAAGTTCAAAAGCAGTTTCAAGCTATCAGTGATTTGTGGACACGTGATGTTAGCATCGTGGAGGCCACGACCCGCAGAAGGTCGAGGCCGCATGAGCTGAGAGACCAATGTCAATCTTCGAGATACGGTTTCGACTGGCTGGATAATACAGATTCGAGAATGGGCTGGTTGTCCATTCGTATGTGATCGAGGATTTGCCTGACAGATGATGGACTCCATGGTCAGATTCGCCACCATAGAGAGAGAGATCGAGGATACCTTGAGCACCGAGATGTGTGCTAGTAGCAAGAGGAGATCGCTTTCTAGTTCTGGGAAGAGAAGACTTCGCTTCACACGAGTTTCAGACTCAGCAGCTTTGGGGTAAGGTGACGATCGCTCGAGACAGGATCCCAGACTTCGGGGACAAGGCAGATTCCAAGGTACTGCAGAATAGGAGAGCAGGCTGCTCATTCCTTCACCCAGTATGGGTCGAGGAACCGGCTTTAGTTCGGGGTGCTATACAAGACTCCCAATGTTACACGTGATAGCGAGGGGCTGCAGGTCAAGTCAAGGATGATCGAAAGGCGCAAAGAGGCGTGGTGGACCTGTGTAGACCTATTGGTTGTTACGTCAGTTTGACATGGATGAGTTGATGCCCATCTGGTTGTTAGTAATTGGACCTTAGCCGGCCAGTATACCGATAATTACTGATTTGGCTTAGAGGTTAAGGCCTAGCTGTGTATAGATGTTCTTCCTAGGATGTAGGGTGAAAGTTGATCTGATAGGTCAGAATTATGAGTGAGAGATCTCCGAGAATCTACTCCTAATTATGGGCATTATTATGCTCAGGATGTGAACATCGCCGAGTCTGTGGGTGCACCCAGACATTATTCACCACCTGGAGTTAGGGTGGAAGAGACCCGGGGAGATATCCCGAATTTCTGTGTGAATGTAAGAGGCTCAAGTGAGCCAAGAGCGCGGTTAATTAAAATGAAAACACACCGGGTCAAGTTATCACGTAGGACTTAGGAGTTGAAAGACAGAGCCTCGAGTGACTCTGAATTGATACCCTCGTAATCAGATTGCAGTTGTGAGGTCGCGGCTCTAGCAGAGGTGGAGGTCATACATGACATGAATTAGATTGACAGCATTGATTAGTCATGATTGTGACCTTGAGGAGAAGCACACCCGGCAAGTATTGTAGGGAACATGTGGTTAATGATTTATACACTGCAGGTAGAGGACATGTCATGAAGACAGCCCCGGATCATAAGGGTAGCCGGGAGGAGTAATTGCCCTTAGGTGAATTCCGCCTACAACAATGCTGTGCGAGTAAAAGGCACCTATGAGTCAGGTGGAGCTATAGATTACCTATGGAATTGAGAAGAGAGCCTCCACCACCGGTCCCGATGATTTGCACACCTCCGAGAAGGTGAGCTTATACACAACGCCTTCTCACCGCTGAAATGGGAAGAGCCATGTTGATGTTAATGCCACCTTTAGAGTTCAGAGGTTGTGACTCAGGTCTTCTTGAAGGTGATGCCAAGAAGGAGGGTCAGTCCGATTAAGCACTGAAGCTACTCACGAGAATTATCACCAGATACTGAGAGGGTAGCACTGTCAAGGCACTTCATCATGCTAATGGGTCAGCATGTCGGTGTCCACACGTGTATTCACGCCCATGTTCCTGAAATACAATTCATCCAAATTATGGTGGTTAGAATGTATTGAGTTGACACGGATGGGACCCTTCGGTGAGACCAATGTATCGCTGATACCGTGATCAGGGCTTAGACGCAGACAACGAGGTCAGCGAGGGGTACCATGAGTACTATGGATTTTCAGAGGAGTCCACGGAGCCGCGAGGACACGCGCCACCCTACCCCTTCGCTTAGTAAGTGAAGGTACGGCTCACATTAATAATTAACGACAGCCTACATACGCATGGAATGCATGTTGCATTATGCATGTGAGTGATAGATTATCTTGACTCTCGTGATCGAAATTCCTTTAAGGAGGGGAGAAATGTAAGACCCAGAAATTCACTTATAGTAAGTGGCAAACAATTTCGATTATTAAAATTGTAATTTCTATGAAAATCAAATTTATTCTCTATATCTCAGATTATGAAACTGACAAATCGTTGAATCGTCTCAAATCACTCTAGTATGTAAAATTTCCTCGTAAATTCCCAGATATAACTGAGTTGACACGCTTTTGAGTAAAACATAGCCGGGTGTCAGAACGATTTTCGATGCGACGTAAAGTCATATAGCATATACCTCATGTAAGCATATGGTATGAGTAGAGAAATGATGAAATGTGGATCTAATCGAGAGAGCTTTAATGTCAAAACCGGGAACAGGAGATAATATATTGGCTTGAGCCTGATGAATGATAATAGACAAAGATTGATAGTGTTTGTCTTCCATAGAAAAAGGCAAAAAGGGGAATTAAAAAGAGAAAGGGAAATGAGATGCAAGAAACAAAATGGCGTTTATGGTGAGAGGTAGTCTTCTTCTTCAAATACTTAAGATCCGACCGCTTCATACGGCCGAAGAAAGATCGCCGACGCTGGAGCAGCTACTGCGGATCTGGCTAGCCGACAAACTCCCAGAGGTAGTTTCTCCCTACTTGAGTTTTATCTCATTTTGGGCAAGCCACAATGTTTGAGTCGAACAGGCTTGAGTCGCTTAATCTATCTCAACTGGGACACTATATAAATTTTTGAAATCCAAATGTAGCAAATTGCAGATCATGGCGGTCGATTGGTGGTTAATATACTAAGGTGATAAATCATGATTATTTAAACGAAGCAAAATGGTTGTGGAAATGCGTTCACAAAGTGGAACCATTTTAATCGATGTGTGTTCGAACCGTAAAACCCAAAGTTTTTAATGCTCATAGGAATAGTGACACAAAATATATTTTTGCAGGTGAAATGTGTCGGGTCAGAAAGGGATCGTCGAATAATGTTTGGTGTTTGATCATTAAATAAGTGGTTAATTTGATGAAATTGATTACCTTGCATGACATGATTAGTGATTGATATTATGTGAGATATGTGCATGTTTACATATCAGATGGATGAATTTATCGAATCGTGATACATGCATTCCATATGCAATCAAGAACAACCCTGTGACCATAGTAGAGTGAGGCAGATGATCTTAGAGAAATGGTCTCTGAGGGTTGTCTAAAATGTTAATTACTCCGGGAGGGTAGTCCAATTAAAATATCAATCACCTGAGCAACCCAATCAGAGATCTAATGGAGGGTGAGTCCATACAACAAATAAAATATCAATCGCTCTGGAGTACCAATTGATATCCACCTGAGGGTAGTCCATAACAACAATATATCAATCGTCTGGAGCGCTTCCAATTGATATATACACTTTGTGGCTGTCCACAAACAAATAAAACATAATATTCTCATACGAAATAGCGAGTGTGAGGAGCTTCTGAAGGAGGACCCTGGATCTGAGTCAGTCATGACATTCAAAGTATGGATCATGCATTTGCTGAATGTGTGTTTTCATTGAACATTGGGTAATCGCACTTATGGGTGAGTATCCCACTTAGGGCGATTCCACTATCGAGCATTAAATCCACCCCGTCATGAGCTTATTATTTTACGTAATATGAGCGTGCGAGGGGACGGCCTGGTCCTAGATCGAGGATTAGAGCAAAGCCGCCAGTACTTTGGCTCCCGATTTAACATGGCTAGAACTTATAAGTTCGATATATGTTGTATAAGAGTAGAAACATATTAACTAAAACTATTGGGTATATAATTGGTATGTATATTGGGTATTTTTATGGGCCCAAGTAATAGATTACTATGTGATTGGATATATTAATATATTGCACCTGTTTAGACAGATATGCGTGTTTTGTATTTGGGTAGAGCTCTGCAGACAAGGAGACTCGCCTGACAGAAAGCTGTCACCCGGACACCACGAGTATTCCGCTAGTTGATCTGTAGTCAACTATTCCCCGTGTTTTGGGGGCGCAAGAATTAGGCTACATGACTTTATTAACTTTTGGGATTAAATTTCATGGGAAACTTGAGAAAAATAAAAACATATGGTTTCTTTCCCCATGTACCAATCATGAAATTTACCATAAAGAAAATGAAAGCATGTTTCCACCCGCATTTGGAACTAGAGCCCTAGAATCGTATGTCTTTTACCGCAAAAAACAAACATTCTCGTGAAATTTTCTAAAACTAACCCTTCCATGACCGTGGTATTATCTAGAAGTTATTCTGTAGGTTTTGATGTTCCGTGATTTTTTTATACGAGTACATTATGTTATAATATCATATTTTTACAAGAAGTGTTAGATTTTTCGTAATTCCTTTTCACATTTTTACCATATTTAAGTTCTAGTATCAATACTGATATTATCTAGTTTAATTTTGGAAAAATATGTATTAGACTACCAATTGAAAATAAACAAAAAATATACTTTTTAAGAATGATAATTAGCTTTTAGGTAGAGATTGTATTTCCAGGACGCCTAACCCGGGGTCCGTTGACTAACCACAACTCGCTTAATATTAAGCTGAGGGCTCATATCTGACGCCACTTAGAAAATCACAGAGCCTTTGTAATTGGGAGCTCACCCAAATACAATTTCTGTATTAACCCGCATTTACTCCGTCCCAACAAATTCAATATATGCAATATGTATCCAATACGGCCACTTGGACCCATAAACAGTACTCAATGTACATGCCAACTATGAAACCAACTATATAAATCTGAAGAAGAGTAAGAGTTAATATTTTTACCCTAAACATACATTAAACGTAAAGAGTTCTAATACATACAACCACCCAAAGCCACATCCCGCTTCAGTAATAAATATCTAGACGAGTCAGTCCCTCTCGCACGCCTCAGACTCAGAAAATAAAGGGGGTCCTGACGACGGTGAGCTACAGCTCGCAGGAGAATCGCTCTGCGGGCTACTTCACCACCTAAGTGCAGTAATGCCCTTCAGCAACACACATTCAAGCAAATGCATGATCCTACTTGAATGTCTACATGACCAACTCAGATCCCGAGTCCTCACCGACTCTCTCACACTCGCCTAAGCCTCGTATGAGAATATTTGTTTTATTAGTGGGCAACCCTCCGATGAATATATATATCAATCGGGCCGCTCCGACGATTGATATATATTATTCGTTTGTGGACTACCCTCCGATGAATATGTATCAACTGGGCCGCCCGGGATTTGATATATTATTTAGCTCGGTGGACTACCCTCCGATGGAATATATATCAACCGGGCCGCCCGACTATAGATATATTATTTAGTTTGACTACCCTCTATAACAATTAAATATTTTAGACTACCTCCGAACCTTGTTTCGAATTATATCTTCTCAGCACTAACCTTCTATATTCCTAGGATGTTCCTGCATATGGAATGCATGTATGCTTAGCTCCAATTTAGTCTAATCACATGCAAATATATAAACACAATATACTCGCATAAAATTAAATCACACAAACATGTTATATAATTGTTGGCTTCTCAAACATCAAATTAGCTCACTAAGCACAAATTAAACACAAGTAATTCATTCGAATTACTTAACCAAACACATAATTACCGAAATTACATTCTTTAGAACACCATTCCTGAATAGTGAAACCCCTGCTTGTTTTATTCCGAAAAATCACACACCCTGGGCTCAATTTAGTGAACTCAAGATCACACCCGCCATTCCTGCCTTTCCATACCCACATGATCAACACCACAATACCCATTTCACACCAATTGGGCTCGTGGAGCAGCCACTACGCTCCATTTTTTCTTCAAAAATTTTATCAATTCGTCCCAAGCTCGGGATCAATCAAACTACTTCCTCACTACTCAAACAACCGAAACATTCGTAGAAACACTTAATAATAGGAATAAAACCCAAGTAGGAGAAATCTCACCTCTTGGAGTTTGAGGAACCCATAGAAACCAGGGTCCATCACAGAAATTCGCCTCCGCGCAACATTTCTCCTTCAGACTAAGCCCCACCAATCCACAGCTCTGGATTTCCAGTAGTAAATCTGTAGAGAAGTTCCCCTCTCTCTAAAACTCTCTCAAAACTAAGACAGCACGATCTCAAAAAATGGTTGTTTTGTTTGCTTTAAGTGGAGAAGAAGACACTATTCTCTAATTTCCAGCATCTAAAGGACTTAAAAATCAAACTCATAATGCCCATTATGTCCCTCCTTTGTCAGATTTGATATTCTGAGACTACCTCGGTCGTCCATTTCATCATTTCTACTCATACCACTTATGGTACACAGCACATGCTATATGTGACTTTCGTCACATCAAAACGCTTTACCAAGATCCAACCGATGCCTCTCGAAAAATGTGTCGACTCCAATCGCCTCGAAAATTACGTAAATTTCCACGTGCTAGCTAGTCATGTGAGACTCATTCCAACTGCAATCCATTTCATCATCTGAGATCTAGAGAATTAATTCGGATTTTTAACCTAAATTACAATCTTGTAATTTAAATGATGATTACTTATTCAAATTGGAATTTCTTGTCTGATTCTCCTCCTTAAAGGAATTTCACTCCAAATTTAAACGATCATCATTATCAAACACATGCATATGCAACATGCACTCTACCATGTATAAACCGTCATTCAATCTAAACGACCAAACCACACCTTCATCCCCAACAAAGAAGGATAGGTAAATGCGATCGTGTCTCCGCGATCCCGTCGCCACCCTCCACTCCACGCCGCCATAGCACCTCACTGTCTCACCTGGGCTCAAGGCCGCAAAACCCGATCACTACTACAAACAATGCACCCCGGTCCCTCCTCAAAGGTCCCATCGTCAACTCAATTTGTCCCTCAATCCACCACGAAATGGACTGAGTATATGTCAGAGCATGGAGACGTGAAACACTCGTACACCGACATGTCGGGCCGTAACGCACCTGCAGACAAGACAAAGGCTCATCTTCTCGAGCATCCCGGGAAGGCCCAAATAAACCTCTGGGCGACAGTTTCCCGCCGGGCCACGAACCCGACCAATTTCAGTATCGCTTTAAGAAGATGCGTGATCCCCAACCTCGAACTCTATGGGTCGACAGTCGGCACATCATCATAGCTCTTCACCGCCTAAGCCGAGTAAGACGCATCTATCAAGCTCACCTTCTCATGTGTCTCTAATCGCATCGTGACCAAAGTGATGGAGTTCACTCCCACCTCGGTCCAACATATAGTGATCTACACGGCCTCCTCACACAATGCGTCTCATATGGTGCCATTCGTGATAATTTGCCCGATAACTATTGTTGTGGGCGAATTCCACTAAGGACAATTTATCCTTACCCTATGATCCGTGACACATGTTCGCAATACGCCTCTAACACCCGTATGTATCCGATGATGACGACTTAATCCTACACGGCACTCGCTGTGTGTAAACGCTTAACCTCTCCAGTGTCACAATCACCGATAAATCCAATGGACCGGGTTAACTTAATCCATGTCACATGAATGACATCCATTTACCGATTCTTGTCAACTCAACAACACCCAATGCATCAAGAGGGTATCCAAACCCGAAGTCACCTCGACTCTATCACTCAACTCTAAGCTCCGCAAGGATAACCATGTCCTTGTTTTCATCTCGACATAACTCTTCTACTACACTTCGAGCCTCTTACATTTCCTCGATCTAACTATGAGTTTCATCGACGTAGTCCTAAAGACAACTCAACCCACACTCACCACGTAGTGGTGAATGACCGCATCGCACCCAATAATCCGACCTCGACGCGATGTTACCGTGCACACGCACGTAATACTACACCGTGACACCCTATCCCGGTCCACCATGAGCAGACCCGAGATCGCTTCACTCATAATCTCGACCTATCAGTCAACTCACCCTACATCCTAAAGGAAGAACATCTATACATGGTCTCGTCTAAAGGCCTGAACTCTAAGCCCAACCACATCGCCTGGCCAACCCGCTAAGGTATCACTTCCTCGGCAACAAGTTGATCAAGCCACCTCATCCATGTCAAGCCCGACATCAACAACCAATATGTCTACCACCCTAAGGTCCACTCACGCTCGCCGCAACCCTAACTGCTCCCCGACTCACCCAACACTCCGCCTCTCCGCCCATGTGTTGTCGGGGGCGTCAGAGCAGCACCCCGAAATCAAACTAGTTCCTCCGACCCGCACTAGGTGGGAGGAAATGAATCGTATACTCTTCGTCCTACTTCCGCTTAACTCGGGACAAAGACATCCTAAGGTCTCGGGATCCCCTGCCTCTCGGGCAATCCTTCGCTCATGCCTCAACCGCCCTAGTCCTCGAAATCCAGCGGGGGCGTGTCTTCCCCGCCTCCTAACTAGAGAAATGATCCTCCCTCTTGTTACCAACACCCGTATCCCGAGTGTTCCAAGTATTCTCGATTTCTTTCTCTATGGTCAGGGTCGTCCCAACCATGGAGTCCATGTCCCGTAGGTGAAATCCTATGATCCTGTCCCGAATGGACAACTTCTACCCATTCTCGTGTCTCTCGTAATACCCAGCCAATCCCAAGAACTAATGTGATCTCGAAGATCGAATCTCTGGCCTCCTCCCAACTCCTCAATGCCTCAACCTTCTCTAGCTCGCCCAGTTAACTCTTGAGCCGATACAATCACGCATCCCAAACCTCCCTCGCAAGCCAAACTAGCACTTACGAACTTAGTGTACAAATTGATGTCTCTCAACAATCCAGTAGATCGATCCTCAATAATACCATGCTCCCACTGATCGGAGTAGATCAATGTCATCCACGAAGATCACGGTTAAACCCGATCTAGATAAGGTCGAACACCCACGCATGAGGTAAGGTTCAGTAAACGCATTCGTCAATCCAAAGGGCATCACCGTAAACTCAAAGTGCCCATAACGCCCTAACGCTATCTTAGATATCTCATCTCAACCCAGCTGATGGTAACCAAGGCGCAGATCGATTCCTGAATACCAGCCCTCTCCACCGATCAAATAAATCATCAATCCTCGTAATAGGTACCACTGATCATCATAACTCCTGCTCAACCGTCTGCAATCAATGCACAATGAAAGATTCGGTCCTTCTTCTTCTCGCAACAACTGCCGGCCCCATGGTGAAGTGCTAGGTCCGAGCAACCCTCGGGTCCAATAGCTCCCGTGAATCGGACTCGAGTTCCCGCCACTCAACCTGCCATCCATGCTGGAGTCATAGATGGGTAAAGTACCGTGGTGTAACTCGATACCGAAGTCTACTACCCTCGTGAGCTAGTCCGTAGCTCATCCGAAAAACATCCACAAACTCGCACACTACCGAGGTAGATCTAAGTCTCTGTCTCCTCGTCTCTTAGTAAGGCTCGCTAGTCAACCCGCTTAACCGCCCCTCGACACTGACTCATATACCGTATGGCAAATACGTGCTTCGTCTCTCGAATACAACACGAAAAATCGGGCCCTGTGTAGGCGGTAACTTTCAAGGCCAGCAATTCATAACGATCTTGTAAGCTATCAACCAATCCATCCCAAGGATGACATCGAACTCCGACACGTCCATAATTCTTAGGTCCATTGTGAGTAGAGTCCCCGAGATCTCCAACTCGCAAATTTCACCTATCGTAATTTGGCTCTCACTAATCCCTGTGGAGAACTCAAGTACAATCCAAGCTCTTCTAAGGTCCTCAGAACTCTAGTCATCCCACCATATACTGGGGTATCATTCTTCAGCTGTAACGCAGCTTAGTCTAATCCCGGTCGTGTTAGAGGTAATCCGACAAATTTAACACTTTCGTCAGGCATGAACCAATGGTCTACCACCATCGGATCTCTTCCCCTTGTAAATGTCGGAGGATGATACGTCCTAAACCTTTGGAGGTTACTAGATCTTCCCCTTCGTCTACCCGCTGATACCAAAGATGGTGCTATAAGATCGCCATAATACACCTACACAACTCCCAAGAAAAGTCCATCGAGATCAAACACCGATATGTCACCAAGACTCGAACGCCTCACGTCCCGCCCTCTATTAGTCATCTACTTTTATGTCAAATGGCAACAAGATTTATGAAATTTTATTTCACTAACTAGCAATGCACATGCCACTACTAGTAGATTCTGACAACCATGAACCTAATTCGTTTCATTTCTATGAAAGTGCAATTCCAACCACTTAATTGCTTATTTCAATAAAATTCCCAGTTCTTGTTCATTTCATTATCCAAATCCCCAAGGTCGAATCCATAACCCAAGATTTACCATTTTTCCTATACGATCACACTATGCATATAATCTCTACTTAATTCATCATAATCAATGATTTCAAACTAGTTAAATCC
Organism: Tetrastigma voinierianum; assembly: GCA_016808115.1. Taxonomy (NCBI): domain Eukaryota; kingdom Viridiplantae; phylum Streptophyta; class Magnoliopsida; order Vitales; family Vitaceae; genus Tetrastigma; species Tetrastigma voinierianum. The sequence continues at coordinate 96,568 of JAEQBH010007728.1, read as the reverse complement.
AATACAAGATTCTAAGGCATAACCACAAAATTTCGAGACACTAATCATACACATAGCTCAAGTATAATGCGAATCGAATTTTGCATTAAATATTGTTTTACTAAAATTTTATTTCAAAATTTTTATTTTTTTGAAATTTTATTTTTAAAATTTTTATCAATTCTTATTTATTTTATTTTATTTTAATTAAATTTAAAAAAAAAAATTTTTAAAAATTCCTTTTGTAATGAATAAGGTTCATTTAGCACTTAGAATAGGTACTCGAGTCAAACCGGGCTAAAACTCCAGTCGGGGTGCACAAACCCACTGGGTCGGGGCCGAAAGCATTACCCAGGCGATCGCCGCCTGGGCAGGGCCGCCGTCGCATACCGCTGAGCTCCCAAAGGCTCCATGCTGTGTCGCTGGCCACGCTTCACCTCGCAGGCCGCCGCTTCGCGTTGCCGCTGGGCCGCCGTCGCAAAAGGCTTCAGCCACAGCAGCGCTTCCGCCGCCAAGGCGCTTCCCCGCCGCGCAGCTATATTAGCTATTTAAAGCGCCCGCTCATACCACGGCAAGATCGCCTAGCCCCGCACGCCCGTCGCCCGCCCACCCGCCCACGTCGCGCCCCAAAATAACCCACACATTGCTACGCCGGTCGCCTAGCCCACACCAGGTCGCCGCTACAAAGGATTGTATCGTGGTTTGGCCGGGCAATCGTATTGCACATACCCAAATTACGAGCCGCTTGTTGCACATAATTTCTCGTAATATACTTGGACAAGAGCTACCCCAGATGTTTTTTTTTTTTCAATTTTAATAATAAGATTAATTAATTTTTTTTTCATTTATCGTAATTGGTAATCACAAGAATGGTAAGCGGAACCACTCGACGGGTGACTGCCTCTTGCTGGCCCCAAGCTTCGGTTCTCAACGAGATGTAAAGAAACCCCGAGCTTGGGGATAGCCCGGTGAGTTGGACCACCTCCCTGTAGTCTGAGGACAGGGGTGGGCCCTTACAAGATTTTGTAATTAACCAATTATTTAAAATAATAATTATAGCGCTTAAACTAGTATATCAAATTAATAAAATTAATACCTCTAATTGATAGTCAATTATTTTTCCTTCCTTGTTATGAATCATGTATTTATTATTTTTCGAATCTTTTTTGTTTTTATTTCCAAAATAATAATACATACTTTCCGATTAAGTTCAATTATAGGTTGCAAATATATATATATATATATATATATATATATATATATATATATATATATATATATATATATATATAGTATGTGTAATCTAAAATGGTCCATGAAACATTTTGCTGTATTTAATTTAAATAATAGATATATATGGGTGATGACTGTCATGGCCATATGTCATATATCATTGTCATGTCCCATGACACAGGCTGGTTTGGTCATCACCATATGTCATGTACACTTTAATAAAAGGTTTAAAAGTGGTTTGGTGGAGTGGGATTGTATAATAACATAATATTTACTTCATCATTTTAACACTGTCTTTTTCAAAAAAAATATTATTAGGATAAGAATAAGATTTTCCTATATGGCTTGTGATGTAGAAATTTATGGTCATGTTTTATTGGAGACAATGTCAACATCAAAAGAGCTAGAACAACATGTCATGGAGCTAATGATTTTTCTGGTTTTATTGAAAATGAAAAATATTAAATAGAATTTAAATTTATTTTCAATGGATTGTTTACAATTAATTAAAGGTGTTGTATATTTTGAAAACTCATATTCCTAAGCAAAGAGACAGGATTCTAATCATTTAATCGAAATCACCTGCTTATATTTTTTTCTTTAATTGTTTATTATAAAATCAAGTATTCCACATAACATGCTGCTTTATTTGCTTTTTTTTCATGATTTCATCGCTTTATTGCGCCGCTTGGTTTTGTGTCGCTCATACGATATTTTGTTTTTGTTATCTTCGCGTTTCATATGTGTGATCGACCCGTACATGCAAAGCATATTTGATCGCAACAAAGATGTTAAATCGACATATTTCAGATAAGTAATAACTTGGAGTCTTATGAATTATAATCAATATAATATTATCAAATTTATGGTTTTAAGCCGACGACATGTTATTAACCTGTATATTATTTCATTATCTATAAGTTTTTATTGAAACTTGTATTTTATGGTCTTTAGTATATTGAAAAATCGAAATTATAGATATTATAGTCAGCATAGTATTATCAAATTCAGGCTTTAAGCTATTTATTATACCGTTAACCCGATTGTCGCTTTCATCCTTTATTTGATTTTTAATTCAGATATGTGTTTCTATCGAGTATAGTTTAATTCGAATCAATAAAATTATTTTCTTTTATATTATAAAGAAAGTATGTATAAAAATATAAAGAGCATGGAATAAAAATTTTATTAGAGGTTTCCACTAAATAGGAAGAAATAGTTCAAATAGAAGAAGAGTAATTTTACGGATGGATGGGAGATCATCAAATATTCCCACAATATCACAAAATCTTAGTTTTATAACAAAAATACACAATTTTAATTTATTCTTAATGATTCCCCTATTTAAATATCTAATTTAGGAAATAATATATTGGTAAAAGTCTAACTACCAAGCATTTATTTTACAATAGCAATTAATAAACATAAGTGTAGTTACCGATCTCGAGGATAGTTCAGTTAATTCAACTATTGTATGCTCTCATTCAAACTCAAAATATCGAATCATCGGGCTAAAATCCAATACCTATTGACTTTCGCTCATTATGTGGTTTCTAGTTTGAATTCTTTAAGGTAATTAGAAGATTTACTTGGACTCTTAACTTTAGGTTTATATAGTCTCATATAGATTTGTAACGACTTTGACCATATACAGATATTGTCCGTTTTGGATCAAAGGGAGGTCTTCACGATTTTAAAACGCATTTACTAGATTGAGAAGAGTTCACTCATTGTCTCCTAGGGGATTAGAGAATTAAACGAACAAACACCTCATACTAGGTCAAATAGAATGGACTATATATTGTCTGCTTTGGGCTTAAGGGCCCTACGACTTTTAAAATTAGATAATTAGATTAAGATGGACCTATTATATAGTCTTAAGGAACTTTTTTATATATTGATATTGAATGTGATAGGATTAGGTTAATTTTAAAGGAAATACCCAATGTTTTATTAAAAAATATAATTAAACTTGTCAAATATGGGATGGAATATAGCCGTTGAGAGGAACAGTAGCCACCAACCGCTATTTTGCAACCTCTCCATTCTCTCTCTAAAGTTGCCAAATATGCCACCTCAAAACCCTGATGACATTTTGCCACCTCTGATGTCACCCATCAAACCCGATTTTATCTTCGAGGTGTCATTTTAATAAGCATGGGATTTATTATTCTCTCGATAAGAACTCCCGTTGGAGTTGCTCTTAGTAGGCATAGGCAATAGGCAATAGGCAATAGGCAATAGTCACTTAGGATTAGGAAAGGTAGGACTTTAGGAGTTTGTCCCCTTCCAACGGGCTTTTTAGACATTTAGGGTATAAAAAAAAATTCTTAAATAATAGAAGAAATATTCTTAAATGTAATGTAGTTTTTACATGTGGAAAGTGTTTCAAATACATCTCTCTTTCTAAAAGTGTAATTTCAAGAGACACTTTATGTATTTTTCAAAAACACTTTCAAAAATTAAAAATCTTCATACTAGTGTCTTTTGAAAAGGGCACTTTTTATTTGAATTAATAATGAAAGGTTCTTTTTGAATATACACTTTGTATAATTTTAAAATTTTGAATTTGGGTTAAAGTGCTTCTTCAAAAGACGCTTTAATTTTTAAATTTTTAAAAGTGTCTTTTTTGAAGAGACACTCCTTTCTAACATGTGGAAAAAACTACACTATATTTAGAATTATTTTTCAAATTACATTTTTTTAAGAATTTTTTTATTATTTTTCTGAAAGTTCCCCCTTCCAACCCTGTTTTTTTTTTTTTTTTAATTTCATTATTTTTCTGATTGGCCAACTACCAACCCTACGACATGATGATTGATTATTGGTCATCAATTCCTTACTATCTTTAATTTTTTTAAAGGCAATAGTCACTTAGTGATTATTGGTCAGAACTACCAACCCCAACTATTAACCCGATGTTGTTTCATTCGTCAGTGATTTTTAATATTTTATTCTATATTTTTATCGATATATTACTAATTATAATCAATGAAAGTATTTTTCTTTTCGAAAATTGAGGTTTAAACCACTACCTCTAGTTTAGTGAAGTTCATTAACCATTATGCTACAATGCCTTTAAAATTTATATCCCCTATAATTTTATTTTGTAACCGCCACTACATAAAGGAACTTGAACTCATGATGATTCTTAGGTAAGCTCCACGCTGGCAAATCAACTATGTTATCATCTCGCAGAAATAGAATGGTTAAAGATGGATATGGACATTTAAGCATGCACCATAAATATTTTCTTTCTAAATAAATTTAACAATACTGATAAAAGATAATTATATACATAGTGTATCTAAACCATTAGCAAATTAGTTTGCACATACATATTTTTTCAATTTAGGGACCTAAAACAGATTTAGTTTTTCTCAAATTCTGTAAACTTTTGAAAATATTAGAGTAGAAGGGTAGGTTTTTTCCATTTATATAATATTTTTATATATTTCAATAAAAATTTAATTTAATAAATAAAATAGAAAGTATACCTAGGTCTCTACTTTAAAGCTAATAACTTTTTAATATAACGTAGTAAACTGTTTTCATTGAGATTTGAAACTTTCATCCCATATTCTAATATTTAACGTTGAAAATGGATTTTAATAATTCATTTTTTTAAAAAGGAGAGGTATGATATGAGAATTTGAGACACGCATAAAGAACAATGAATTATTTATGCCTACCTTTTATTTATTTATTAGTTAAAAAGAAAATTCACATTTTTCCATATAATGGGAGTTTTAGTTTATCGATGAGATTTTTTTTTTTTTTTTGTACTCTAATCACATTTAGCTACAATATAAGAATTGTCATACTGCATTTGAACCCAGACCCATCCATTCCCTATGCCCCATTTTTTTTGAAATATTGAGGATTTCAACATATGAGTTAAAATATGGACATGGATGTTATATATAACACAACACTATTTTCCCCTTTAAATATATTTTTATTATATATTGATCGGTATTGTATACTAATTTTTTGCATTTAATGAATATTAATTATTTTCAACTATTACTACCCTACCATGAATTGCTGATAAGAATATACATAAAATATAAAACATTGTATATATTTGTAAAACATAAGTACTGAGAATTGGATTTGAAATAAAACATTGAAATTCATCTAAATTTGAAAATATTATTTTTAGTGGAGCATTTGATATATGGGCCAATTTTATTCCAGCAAAACATTCTCAATCCTCTTTGGATGAAAGAGAGTGGAGTTTACCATGAATAAGATATGATTAAAAGAGAAAATTTTTGGAAAAGAAGTAAAAATAATAAGTTTGAAGAAATTTTTTTTACAAAATAATAATCTACTTTATTTAAATTAGGTTACTTTTCTTTTTTTTTTTTAAAGGTTATGGATTTGCATATTTAAGACACATCATTTTATTTATTTATTTATACATCTATTCATTTTGTATTTTTTTATTTTTATATGAGACCACACATCATTTTACAAAACACGCCATATTTTAAGACAACCAAAATCCATGGAGGTTCTAAGATAGACAATCATCTTCACTGCAATTAACAAGGCCCATGATTGTGTGAAACCTTATGCCTCCATATATATATTATTTCAAGAAATATTTGATTAAAAAAAATCAAATTAACCCTAAATGTCTGAATTTAATATTTCCAATGTTTTTTTTTTCTTGAAAGTAACTATTTTTGACAAAAATCATCACCCTATTTCAATTTTTTGATAATTGATTAACGAAAACTTCTTATTTAAGTAGAAATGAGGATGAAGTGTAGATAGAGGTGACAATTTAAACCTGGTCCACCCAAAATTAGGGCCTGGATTGATTGTTAATTTACTGCCAAAAAGGCGCCACTCAACTAGCCATGGGTCTGCCAAATTTAGGTCTGATCACAGCAGGTTTTTTACCCGAAAAAAAAAAAAAATTGACCAACATATTCGACGATATTGGCCAAGCCCAAATCCCAACTGGCCGCCCGACTAATAAATTTAAATGAAAAAATTTTATGGTGTTCTTCAAAAATGTCTTATTCAAGAATTTTAAGTTATACACTTTACTAAATATCCATTTAAATAAAAGATCATCAAACACACTCTACCAGTTGTTTAGAATAAAAAGACTGTATCGAATGGAGTAATTATAGTAAATAATCAATTCTTTGTTGTTTTAGAAAATACTAAGTTTCTTCCAAAAAAAAAAAAAACATTTCAAGCAATTTTTAAGACTATAAATAATTTATGGTCCTACAAGAAGAGATTAATTTTACAAGAAAACAAGAAAATCTTTTTTTTTTTTTTATCAAAATCAAGTTAAAAAAATTAATAAAAAGTCAAATTTCCAAAATTGGATTTTCCTTATTTCAATAACTTATGAAATTTCTTGGTACGTGATTAATTAAAACTTCCATTAAGATATTATATTTAAGTATAATGGGGATGAGATGGGATGAGATATAAAGTGTGCTGTTTTAGGTTGTTTTCCCAAATGCTAGTATTTGAAGAAATGTTTCAATGATAAGATTTTATAAAATATGCATTTAAATATAAATATAAATATAATCAAATTCAGTAATTTTTTAAGAATATAAATAATTTTTGGTTCTTGAATTTACTGGTCTCCTTAGCAGCACGTTATTTTGTTGGTGCCGCTTGATACTAATAAATGAGCGATGTTAACTGTTTTTATTATTCACACTTTTATAACATAAATATTATAGAACTGATTTATTTTGTTAAAACAAATAATAACGTTTCAAAATTCTATTGGCAATCCTATTGTAGTTTATCCGAGCATCAAAATAAAAACATATCACTTCTGAAAGATAAAGATGATTTTGAATTCCTTCTTTATTTATTTATTTTTGTTTTACAAGATTGGAATTTACATTTACAAAATTAAATTCCGAACGGCCTATGACGCTTTTTTTATTATATTGCCATAGGCTTTCACTCATCGCCATGGTAGCAAGGCGGATCAGCAAGGGCCCAATAATATCCTGAGAAGACTGGGTGGTAGAGCTTTCACTGAAGTAGCTAATAGTTCCTCACATCGCAACATCCCGGGTCCTTCTCGATAATAAGAAATTTCGCAGCAGGTAATCACCTTAGCTTTCTCTTCACGTTTTCGTAGCCTCACCGAACACCCAACAAGATTCCTCGCCACATTTGTAAGGCCCTTCGTCGTCTTTCGCTTCCCGCAGTTACACCGAAACATCCTATATGCTTCTTTACGCTACATAATGATTTTAAAATGAACTATTGCCTTAGTCGAACCACCATTGCTTGCTTGAACCTCAGCTCCATAATCTTCCACCGGCTCTCGATTAAGAGAGAATGCACCGATAAGAGAACGACCCATTAAGAGAGAATGTACCTAGTGCGAGAAAGGAACGAATTTGCATAGGCTCATAATAATATGACTTATGTGAAAATTTCCATCCTAGTCATAACCAAACATGGGCATATTTGCACATATTACCTATATTCAATCGAAGGGACACCTCTGGGCAAAGTATGAGGTATGTGACAGTAAACGACCAAATACGTGCTCCATAATAATATGACTTATGTGAAAAATTTCCATCCTAGTCATAAACCAAACATATTATATATTTCAATATATTACCTATTCCATCTAGATCAGTTCCTTGGCAAGTATGAGGTATGACAAGAAAGAATGGTAAGATAGACATGATAAAGGAATGTTCCAAAATGTGGGTGAGATTCATAACATTTTCCATTGCCTTATGCTCTTCCTGCTCCCCTAATAGGAATGTCTTCCATGAATAGAAATAAACAGCAAATCCAGATAAATTAAGGGAGTGATGGTGGGTTAGATTGTACCAAAGCTATTATAATCAAAAAAAAATTTGGGTATGAAAGGGGCATATTGGAATTTCTAATATATTACCGGTGCTATCTAGGGATTGGTCTCCTTAGCAAAGTATGAGGTATGAGGCATGGAATTTCCTAATAAATCATGAGCTATCCTTAAGTGAGTTTGCGCCTGTAATCAGTCCTTTTCAAAGGCACATATCTAATAAAGATTACAAGAAGATAGGAGTCATGTGATATACGATAATCAGAATTGAAGAAATGTATTATATCTACTAGTCGATCCATATCAATGTCTATGTTTTATACTACCATGGCATTACGACGCCTACAAGATTAACCCCAAGATTAATGTAGAACGCCCTTACAAATAAATCCTTTATATGCTATAAACTAATTACGGAACTATCCATGTTTAGCATCTCACACTTAATCAATTCAAGTTAGCATCTCACAAAATTTGACACCATGATCAATGCAAAGATAGGAAAAGTGTTATTGATAGAAATTCCATAGCTTAAAGATGATTGTCTCATATAGTTCATTACAAAGCACCCATTCTGCTAGAAACGGCTGTGTAAGATACCAGACTAAATGACTAAAGAAACATATATGCTGAGATACATATTCACATTCACACACAGATATGCACATGTACAAGCTAACTTTAAAGTTCCAAATTATTTCAAGCACCTAAGTTAGTAAGTGTGAGGATAATCAAGTTTAAATGTAAAATACCTTAAGATCCGCAAATGCTATTCAGCTCACCCACCAGACCCTGCCAAATTGAGGTGTGAGAGTGTTCAGTCGGAAAGCATCCTAAAGGTATGGACACTAAGTACGCACATGCATAAGTCTCAACTTTGAGAGCTGGCCAGAAAGTAGCCTAAAGGCTTGATGGGCAAAAAACTCTGGGAATAATCAATCTTCCCATCTTTTGAGGGATACCAGGCTTAAGCTTAGAGTGAGCTCTTCCAGCCTCGAGAGATTCCTCTTAGCCTTGTCAAGTTCAATACACAGATGGTAATTTCTGCCTTACCAGCTTAGCAGATTTTAGTTGGGCAACAGCCTCCTTTCTCCTCCTTAACAAACTGCCTTGGCAGCTTCTATATCAGCCTGATGGAGGAGGGTTCTAATAAGTTCCATTTCCACCTTCTCTGCATCACTAATCAAGGTTATAACTTCTTGAAACATTTCATCAGCACCCTCACAATCACTGGTGGTGACAATTGGAGTGTGTATATAAAGAAAGCTGTGCTTCTGAAGAATCAGGGTAGCAGCAAGATAGGCCAACGATTACGGATTCTAGTAATCAAGAAAGATATCTGAAAACAAAAATAAATGGAAGCTACTGACAATAGACAGAAGGCAACATAAAATCGACATACAAATTAAGATAATGTTATTGTCACAAATCTCTTTTAGCAGGAGGCATCTATATTCAGCTTGGATCGTAGTGAGGAATGGAGTTGTAACTAAATTAAACAAGTACCCACTAAATGTCACATCCATGTAGGAATTTGAAGTCAGAAAGTGTTGCATTTCAGACCATAAGTGCATCTAAAAGTAATGATACAGGGAGAAAAGGGATGATAACTATTCAGCTAAAAATTTAGCTTTAAAGGAATTGTGAGCATTTTAGGTGCCCAATCGCAATTGTGAATTGGTCTCAAATTAAGAATCTTCTAGATTAAAATTAAAAGTGTGTGATGATATTACTTTTCCTTCTTTGCTCGGTAACCATTATGATTCAAAAGTAAATAAAAAATTAGCTCTTGACATTTCAATATAAAACTCAGGAATTGGATATTGGAAAACACAAAGACCTTAAATAACAACAAAATTGGGAATGTGTCATAAATGCTTATCCTTTTACTGATACGAAGGACATATTTATTCTAAAAACTATTTATTTCTTTTTCCCTTTTTGCTGAGGATATGGAATTAAAGAATTACGGCATGTTGGCTTCTCAATATTCTTTCATGCAGATTTAACTCCATCAACTTGATAATTTGGCATAGCATGATCCCTCCATGCAGATTCAACCCATAATCCACCAAATTCAGTATCATTTCACTAGATCAAGAAAAAGTAAACGGATGTTTCAAAATGATAAATCCTCTTCTGGAAAAAATCCGAAGTGACTTAAAAATGAGTTTCATTTTCCCAATCCAAAATAGCACTAAGTCCAATTCAAATCCCATATTTCTCCCCTTTTCCTCAAAATTTTAAACATCCCTAAAGACCACAACATCAAATCAGATTCATTCCTGGGAAGAAACTGAAAAACTTTCTTAAAAAAAAATCACTATCACTAAACAAATCAACAGAAACATAAACAGAGAGAGTACCGTGTTGGTTCTCGGTCGAAAGTGAACAATATCTCTTAGAAACTCAAGGGTTAGCCTGGTCTTGGGCAACGGATACTTGGCTGATCCAACGTGGCCAACATGATGGACCTTCTCAACCCTGAGCTCCACCCTCTGCTTCGTTCCCTCAGGAGGGAGCTTGAGCAAGCCCTCCACGTTCACACACGCGCCGGTCGGCACAATCTGGCCCAGAGGCGCCACGGCGGCGTCCACGATAACCTGAAGGTTCGCCTGGCAGGACCCGTCGTTGAGTTCAAGAAAAGCAAATGAGAACTGTTCCTTGCTCCCGACCGGTCTTGACTCCAACCCCGACCTTGACGGTCTGACCGGCAAGGCCAGCGCCGCCGTCGCACGGAGAGGATGGTGCGGATCAGGACACGGTCGGAGAACTCAGCCTTGGCGAAGGGTGGAAACGCCGTCGTTATGCGGGATTAACGCCATTTGTCCGGTCCACGGCGGCGCCGAATCTTCTGCCATTGAACTGCTCTGGTGCTGTGATCACTCTGTTGCCTGATCACTATAAACCCTAATTGGGTTCTTTTTCCCCCGAAAAGCCCTTTTTTGGTGATCCCTAAAAATTATTATTGTTTTTTGAATTTAATATTTTATGTGTTTTGCGTATGTTTAAAAACAAAAAGAAAAATTAAATGTTTTTTCATATGTTCCTTATTCTTTAAAACAAAAAAATAATTTTAAAAAATGGGTAAACTAAACAAACCTTTAAATTTTTTATTGTCAAAAATACTTTGTTTTTTAAATTTAAATGTGTTTTTTATTGGGTCAAACCTATAAATAGCTAAAATCATATATAAATGAAATAATATTCAAAGTTAATAATATAATAAATCGATATAAACCTATAAATTCGATAAAATAGCTTATTAAAATCTGTGAATCTAGTTTTTAACAAGCCCCAATAACTAATAACAAGCATTTAATTTAATAAATATCACATAACACAAAAACAAACTAAAATATAAATTTTAGTGGAAAAACCATTTTATTAGATAAGAAAATGAAAGAAAAATATTAATATGAGTTATTTTAGGTCAAGAATAATAAAAAAATAATTTTTAATAGACTATAAGAGACTATTTGCTAAAATAGTTTTAAATTATAGTTTTGAGAAGAAACTTTTAGAAACTATTACATTAAAGCTTGTTTGGAAAACCTAAAATTATTTTTAATTATGCTTTATTTTAATTTATTTTATATAGTAGTAGAGTTATATATTTCAAAAATATTAATTTAAAAGGATAGAATAAATTATCATCCGAAATAATTACCGAATAAACCACAGGAAGACCGACCCTTTGTCGTGGTTGTTTGTTTATTCCTCGAGGTGGACCCCACTACAAGATTAGGCTAGCGACTTTATTAACTTTTTTGGGATTAAATTCATGATAATTTCAGAAAATGTAAAACATACTTTCGTCTTACACACCAATCATGAAATTTTTACCATGTTAAAATGAAAAAACGCTTTCCACCGTACATTCAACTGTGAGCCCTTAATCGCGGCTCTTTTAATACCGCAAAAACAAACACATTCTCTATAAACGCATTCCGAAAAACTCACTCCCTTTCATGACCGACATCTCAAAGTTTCACCTCTGCAGGCTTACGTTCTGACCTTATAACATGATTAATGCTTATATTCAAAAGGAAAATAAAACATACATTTCTTAGACCATTTCTTAAAAGCTAGTTGTTTGAAAATTTTAAAGTTATTTAGAAAATACTTCGAGAATACACATACATTGGATCTGATTTTCCTATTAATCACAACACATTGATTTTTTTTCCTATAGTTGATAAATTATTTATTTTTCATTATTTTTTATAAGAACTACAAATAATTTAAAATTATTTAGTTTGATAAGTAAATATAATTTTCAACTACAATTTAATAAATATTTTATAGTGTTCGAGCGACATAGGGATGAATCGAAAGACATACGATGTATTTATTGTTAAGAGAAAGGTAAAATTGGAATATATTTAGTATATAAAACTTTATACGCTCATCATTTGAGTATTTGATCTAGCCTAAAACTTTAGCTAAATCTCAAAAATGACTTTCGCAAAGAAAATATAACTCTTAGATGCTTCGATTTTTAGACGATCACGAGACGTCACATCCCAAGTTAAACTCAAATGTATGGCTATAGAATAGAAACCAAAGATTTGACCAATTGAAATATGACATGGGGCTTGTTTAATTTTTGTTTTTGAAAATTGTATTATATTTTCTAAAACAAGAAGGATTGTTATTTATTTATTTTTTAAATACAAAAATGATGTTATCTTATTTTGAGAAACGATTCTCAACCCATAGGGTTCCTATTTTGCTTTGAAGTCATTGATAGCGTAGGAACGTGCCATTTTGGTCATTCAAAAAGGACTCACCTATAAAATGAAAGTCCCTTTTTAATGGGAAACGGTGGTGTTCACTCACATATGTGTACAGAGAGAACAAAGGACAAAGTGATAATGGAATCCAGACCAAACAATGAAACGATTGATGCGAAAGAACTGTGTGCGCTACAGGTGCGAACACCGACCCACATGGGGCCATCATCACATTAAAGGGAATAAAAGGTTAAGATGATGTCAGCCACAAAGAGCTGTGCGTAAGGATGAAGAATCTGACTTTTCTTGACTTTTCTCTCTAGTCTCTATTTATGACTTCTGAATACCATTATTGCGTTTTCATGGTCTATATTCTCTATTCAGATTTCAGAAGCACATGTTTATTAAAGGCCGGATTCTTCGTGTTTAAGATCTCCACACATATCGTGTCCAAATCCTATTAAGTTAATTTTTTAAGAAAATTAAGAGTTTGATTACGTGTTAATCTCATGAGACTTTAAAATTAACAATAAAATAAATCATCAATGATTTTAAGAGGACTAGGATTGGGTATTCCTTACCCTATGCATGACATTAGCTAAAATTGTATAATATAAGTCACCTTTCATGATTTCAAAATAATATTAGAATTTACTTATAAGAAAATTATATGACTTTAAAAACTAAAATCGTATAATTTAAGTTTAATATAAATATATACTTTTTACTCTCTCTTACTCGGAGAGATATTAAAATCGCATAAATATTCAAATTATAGCTAACGGAAATCATGACTTTAACTATTAATATTATGTTAAATAATCAATTTTCTTAAAACCTCAATATTATAAATATTTGTACTTTTAATTTGAGTTAAGACAATCTTAAGCTTAACTTAAACACAAATTTAATAATTTTATAATATTTATAATATATACTAAGATATTATAACTTTTTTATATTTTTAAGAAAATATCTATTATATTATATATATTTTTCATTACCTTTCAAAAAAATTGTATCTAAATTCTGTTTGTTTTTCATTACTATCTTGTCTTGAAGTTTTTTGTAATTATTATTTTGTATTATGTCATCTTATTAATTTGAATTAAATTCAATAAACTCAGAATTCAACTTAAAACCTAAAATCAACTTGGATTGAATATATAAGGTTAGAATTCGGATTGGGTTTGACCCAAATGAATCTTAAAAAGATAAATAAATTAATTGATAATATTCCAATATAGATAATTAATTGAGTCTTGAAATACAAAGAAAGGGTATTAGGTGAATGTTCAACAGGTAAAATCAGTACTTGGTCCTCAACAAGTGTGACCTTTGCTGGGCAGTAGTAACTTCTCCTGGTTGATGACTAGATGTGATTCCACCTCAGGGCCACAAACAGAACCAGCAGTTTTTTGACCTGAACTTATTTGTGTAAGAAGAATCATTAGTACCGAGCAATGGAATTAAATACAAAGGAAAAAGCTTAATTAGAAAATAAGCTGATTAAAATTTGAAAACCCATCAATTATCTAAGAATTATAATAATTATCAATCTGCATTAAATTAGAAATTGATTACATCGATGAAAAACCAACCTGCTAGACTTAGCATTTTCAGATCCAGACCTCCTGTTGACAAAACCTTCACCTTCATCCTGCAAGCTGTGCTTAAAGTTGCAATCTGGACCCCTTTCGCATTTGCCCTTATTAATAAAATCAAAACAAACCCCCCTCTCAGAAACACTGTCACTTAGTCTCTTTGTTGCTTGATTAGTGGGAGCTGTCTCTTCAATAACTTTATAAGGAAATAAGGTATATTTGGTGGCTTCATGGAAATCCAATAAGACATTGTAGATGCTGGATGGAAGAATGGGAGAAATGGCAAGAATAAATTTCTGAGGAGCAGAAACCAAGAACCAAAGGTTGCTGAATGCCTAAATCTAAATGCAACAAAGTAAAAATCCAAGTGCAAGTCATATGATTTTACTCAAAAAAAAGTTAATACATTTCATGGACTTCTATAGTAAAAAATAGACATTTTTACCCAAAAAGGCACAGGACACTTTTTTTTTTCTATAGCTTGGACTGACAGAAATTTTTTTTTTCTTTGCAGGACTAGACTGACAGACATTCGTAATCCACAAATTAAAGAATGCAGTAAGCCTTGAACAAAGGGCAAGACCCAGAAATCAAATAACAGTAAATATGAAGGGTGGAGGTGTGAAGAAGCACTCATCAAGAGATATGCTTAAAGTGAATGGAACCCTTCGTGGAGGGGCACTGGGCGTAGATTAGAACAAATTTCAAGGTAGATCCTAGGCCACTCACATATAACATCATATCCATAATCCATTATCCCCAAGTCATCATGCAGCCCATCGACATCCTCACAAGCCTCATGCCCTACCAACCCGGATCCTTCCATACCATAAGCAACCATGACTACGTATGCCGGTAATATCAGAGCCACTGGAACTTTTTTTTTTTTTTATGGGTAATATTGGAGCCACTGGAACTATAACCTCTGAATGATAAATAAAATTGATCAGCACTGTAGGCTAAACCGTTTGTGGAACCTGTGTGAGGGTAATAAAGGCGGTGGTGGTGCAAAATTCTAAGCTTCCGCCGCCATGCAGACATAGCCTAATTTAATGGCCTCCACCTATTCCAGCCTCGCACTCCAAATCTTGCTAACATCTCATGCATGGCGCTACAAGAGCAACTATAATCTCCCACATGGTGCTAATGTCCTCAACAATCGAATCGATCTAAACCAACACTAATCAATCCGCCCTATAATCTCGTGAGCTGTGCCAAGCAACATCTCATGATAGCGCGAGGTGTCGATGTGCACAATACTCCAAAACTCGATCTAAACCAACTCTAATCAATCCGCCTATAATCTTGCCCCGTAAGGATTCAGTGGAGTTTAGAGATTCACAACCGACGCATGACTCATACAAATGAGAACATGGTTCTGGGATGGAAAAACATTTTGGATATAGGATAAAAACTTCTACTCACAAATATGCCCAATAAGTAAATACACAAGTGGTTGCAAGTATGATTGAAAAGTTTTTAATCAATAGTTCATAATAATTCACGTACAGACAAAAGGAATAGAAACTACTGTGGATCTAACATCACATGCTTAAATCCAGGGGTAATTTTTTTATCGATGCATGCTTAAACTAGGTACTACTCATATTTAATTTTTTCAATCAAGGTCACTTTAAGATATCGATGTTAGCTTTCAAAATAATGTTCTAAAAATGCCATTATATAGACAATGTTTTGAAACCGCAAGGGATCATCAAGATTAAAGCAAATAACATCCACGCAAAGAGAAAATAAATTACAAATAAATTGTATCAAAATCGGGCCTTTAATCCCCAATCCTTACGTGGGAGTCCATGACCATGTAAGGCTTCCAGTGTGGGAATCCAATGTTTTGAAACCGCAACGGCTCGTCAAGGTTAAATCAAATAACATCCACGCAAGAGAAAATGGGTCACAACGAATTGAATCAAAATCAATCTTTAATCCCCAATCCTTTTTTTTTTTTTTTTTTTTGTCGATTTTAATCCCCAATCCTTATGTGAGAGTCCATGACCATGCAAGGCTCTCAAAGCAGGGAATCCATGTTTGACTACCCTATCATTGTCGACTTTATTCAAGGCGGTGGAGACTAAGAGATCTTAACTTAGATAAAGAGAAGTTTTTTGTTGGGTCAACTAGAGAGAATAGTTTCTAACACTACACAATAGGTAGGTGTGTTATAAAATCGTAAAGATATATCGGGCATAATATTTACACAAAAGGGGGTGGGTCATTACAAAAGTAACATAAGGTAATCGTATTAATAATAATACCACGGTTTATATCATACCAAAGAAACAAGAAGATGGTGGAAGATTGTAGAAAGCCAGTTGAGAAGGAGAATCAAACCTCGTTTATCTTATTCCCAACAGAGCAAGACCTAAAAAGCTGCCATGCACAAAGATCACTGGAGTATGGTTCTCGATCATAGAAAATACCCTTTGTACCAGCAATGTGATAGCTATTGCGTATGACAACCTCTGGATCAATACATCGGGTTTGTCATACAAATAGTAATGAAATATACAAAATTTTCCACAATGATCACAAGTATATAGAAAAGCCAATAAATGGCAAATTTTCCAAATATCAATTTCAGGCACTCAAACAAAGAGAAACATAAATAGAAATAAAGCACCAAGAGTCGCATCATCAAAATCATCCAAGGAAAGGTTACACTACTATTATATCAAAATCCCAAATGATAAAAAAATATGCCCCTCCATTTGAAACTCAATTTTAGACAAAAAAAAAAAAAAAGAGCTGATCTCAAGTTTTTAAAGCTACAAGAATCTACCTTGCTGCTCCAATCCATTCAATGCCTAGATAATTATTGCAATTATTCTCAATGTCTAATACATGGGGGAAAAAGAGGTATTTCGAGGCACACATAATTACCAAAACATCCAAGTCGATTCACTTAGACTTGGTCCTCCCCCCATGCCTTCTTTTACTTGAAGATAACTAAAACCGTAATTTCCTATAACATTATTTTTCTAAGTGGATTCATAGAAAAATCAAGTAGCATGTGTGTTCGAATCCACACTTACTTCTGCATTAACCGAACAGATAGAGGGTAACTTTTGTGGTACATTTGCCACTAAAGTCTCAAACAAATTAAAATACTTTAATTAGAGATGTTTCAAGACAAAGGATTCATATAAATGAAAAATTATCATGATCCACGCTGAATCTAATACTAGATTGAAGTCCGAATACACATTCAAAAATTTAAATGGCAAATAAGAACTAGGATTGGTTGAAAAACAGAACTAGTTTCAGAAGAAAATATATGCTAAATAATTTTCCCATCAGCACTTACCGAGGTTTAATTTCCCCTACTAGCTCTGATATGGTAGAATCACTACCTGATGAATCTGAGATTCCTAGAGGAATATTAGATGTAACAGCTCCTTTTGTGACTCCAGTGGGCCATTCATTAGTGGTATCTAATTAAGAAAATCCAACTCATACGAAACTAGAAGTTGCTTATTTTTAAGGCAAATGAAATGACCAATGCTTCAACAAGGATATGTTAAGAACAAATCAACTATTCCAGGCTTGTCCCAATGCCCGCAATGCATCAACATCATCTGACTGTATGTTCCAAATTGCTGACCATCCAAATCGATTGCCTACCAAAATTTAGGCCACATATAACCCTAATTAAGATTACAGGAAATCAGATAAAAATGATAATTGCAAACAGCAATAACATTATCCCAGGTAGCATTATATATTTTTAAATCCATCTGATGTGTTCTGTCTATACCTTGGTATTGATGATAGTAGGCACTGACAGGCACAAGGTCGCCAAAAGTACACCGGGAGTGATAAAGGACAAAATTCGGAGGCGACCAAAACACGAAGAAAAACCTCTAAACCCGAAAAACAATTACCTATACTCCCATCCAAAGCTAAAAATCCAAAATACTTCATTCCTAATCCCACTGGGGACACGCGGCCGCACTATGCTTACAAAAACGAGTTAATTCTTTTCACCGTACTAAGATCAAAATTGTCAAAGTATCAACTAGCACCAATTACAACAATAAGCAATGAGCCACACATTTTTGTCTCCATTATGCTGCCAAATGCAACCGTCATATAATACAACCACAATAGCTATGACGCAATTAAAAGAGCTAAAGTCATCAACTCAAGTAGATTAAAAGACTGCTTGGTTGGGCAAAAAGGCCGGAAACTTGTCAACTTAAACAAACTACCCATATTTGGCCCCAGAGAAAATGCAGAAAACAAGCCAAATGAACTGTTTTAATTTTTTTAGTCTTCTCACCATCTAACCCACAAACAATGCAATCCCTCAATCAAGTAAGCCTGATAGAACTAAGTAAAAAGCGAAGGTTTTCATTTTAATCTATCTGAAACTGCAAAGAATCATAGGGATTGCATGGTAATGGAACCGGGTCGTGTTTTCTGCTACCAAAGCCACACGATTAAAGGAAAATGAAACATATTTGTCATGTTTAAAAACAATTTTCTGATTCACTTTTTGAAAAAAAATTAATTGAAATAGCAGCAATGTAGCATGCTCATTGTTACGTAGATGATTGTTACAACTTACAAGTTCCACTCTTTACTTTCTCTCTACTTACATGAAACCAAACAGAAAAATGCATTAAAAAGATAAATTAACAAAAACCCTGTTCATATCATGGAGAGTGAACTTGCCACTGCCTTTTAACCAATACAAATTATCACATACAAGTAGCAGCAATGTAGCATGCTCATTGTTACGTAGTTGATGGTTACAACTTACAAGTTCCAACTCCCCTTTTTCCCTTCTCTCTACTTACATGAAACCAAACAGAAAATGCATTAAAAAGATAAATTAACAAAAAAAAACCCCATAATTCATACCATGGAGAGTGAACTTGCCACTGCCTTTTAACCAATACAAATGATCACATATCCCTCAAACCGTCCATCTTGAACTCCTAGATTCGCTAATCCCTGGAAGCGGCCACAGAACCTTGGGCGCACCGACACCATAGTCAAATGGCGAAGCACGCCGGAAGAGGGACTTGAGAACGTCCTTCAATGTGTCCATGAACTCCTGAGCCCGGCGTAGTCGGGAAGAACTTTCGCCCACGAGAACCGCATCGAATGGACTAGCGGACTTGTTAACTTAATTGAACAATCAAAATTAATAACAAAATGATCAAAAACACTAGATTACAGACATATATTTACATAAATACAGAGAGGGAGAACGGTAAAGATCACCGATAAGATTCATGACGCAGCTGGTTGAGGCGGCTGAAAACGCCTCCACAGAGTAGAATTCTGGGAGGAGCCAGTGAGCGAGGGATACCGAACTGAGACTGTTCTTGGAGAAAATGATGAAAGAGAATGGGCTTGCATGGGCCAAACTATATGCAGGCCTGCTTAGTTTGAGTTTCTTCGCCTGGGGCGTCAATGAAATCCAGGCCCAGCCACAACAGCAATGGTCGCCTTGTCGGTTGTATCGTAAAGCCCGGAAAAAATTGATTTTCCCATATTAGTTTTTATAAAAAAAAAGTCCAAAACAATTAAACTTAATTATCGGTGTTCCTCGAAACCCTAGTTTCTTTTATTCTTTCTTTTTTTTCATCATAAATGAGGAGTGATTTTTTGGCCTGAAATGAGGAGTGATTTCGATCTGAGCTTTCATTTGATTTTTCTTATATTCTATCGTCGAATTGTTACAATGTATGTTTTTTTGTTGATTCTTGTATGAGCGATTCAGACGACGCTTCGATTAGATAGAGAAGTTTTATCAAATCACTCTTGATCAGTATGTTTAATCAAACCTATAATCTTTTTATTATCTGTGATTACCAATCGTTAGCCTTTTAGCCATTTTTTCTTTTTATTATTAATTTAGATGCTATATCATTATAAACCCCAAATTTACACTTATATTATTATAAATATTACTTTTTAATTTAATTTAATTTATTATTATTTTTCTAATATCTCAATTCCCCTACCTCTATTATTCTTTATCTTCCCAAACCTTTACACCGTCACCCTACTCCAACCTACCCAACTCCCTCTCTCTCCATTTATCGCTCTCTCTTCTCCCCCTTTTGGCTTTCTCCCTCTTTCGTCCTTCTTTTCCCCTTCTTCTTCCTTCTCCATTTCTCTTCATTTTGGACTCAAAAATAACTTTTTTTTTTTAGAATTTGGTTTAAAATTGACAAAAATAAAAATTATTTGTAAAACTAATCTCTTACTTTTATAACTTTAAAATATCACTTTTTGCATAAAATTACCTCCTTCAAGGTGTCTTCCACATCACCATTTTCTAAGGATTTTCATTCCTTCAAGCTTTCTCTTCCCAACCTTAAAATACGTAAGTTGGGTTCCCATTTTTCTTTATTTATCACTTAAAGAATCTTAGCAATTTCTCTTAACCCACTTAATTCTTGTTCTTCTTCTTATTTCAAGAGCATCTCAAGTTCAAGAAGAAAAGTCTATGTAGGATGTGTTGTGAAGAAGAAGTGATTCAAACCCCAAATTCAGACCCGGCTTCTTCCAAACTTGATCTCGTCGTTGGCGGCATTTGAACAAACTTGAAATGTGTCAAGTCCAAGTTTTTAACACATTTTCTATACACTGACTTAATCCATCGCGGTTAGAATTTGAATAAACTTGGCGGTGTCAAGTCTAAGTTTATAACACAGCTTCTATTCATGTTGAACTTCTACCACGGACAACTTCTCGCCGTCCTCATGCCACCCACAAGTCAATATCCATGTTACGAGATGATTATTCTCCTTTTTCTGAAAGGGAACACCACCCCTTACGCCCCCATATGGGAGGATCAATGCAACGTCTTTACAAAGGTAATTTCTCCATTAAAATGGCTAGTCATATTATAGAGATCACAATTTTCTAATTCACAAGTGTCCTACACTTCAGGAGTCTTGCTTGGCCCCGTCGCATGTAGAGCTCCTGACTTGGGCAGGGTAGGAAATATCAGGCCCTTATGCCTCGAACAACCAAGACCCGAACACACACCGGACTCCTGCCGTAGCTCTAGCGGCCCGAGCAGGTTCACTTGGGAAACTCTCTTGCCCAACTTTTGATAAAGGTATTTCCTCCATGTTTACGAAGTAATTTTGGTAGATCTCCCTTATAATGAGACGATTATACCCTTGTTCAAATGCCTGAATAAAAGTTACATTATTTTTCTTTGAGATGATTATATTATGCCTTGGCGCTAGGGCCTCGACTCGCCCTCACCAAGATAAGTCTCACAGTAATGTTCTCCCCGAGATGTTATCCATGAGATGATTATATTATGCCTCGGGAAGTCCCGACAGTTTAATGTTCTCCCCCGAGATGGAAGAGAGCCGAGCGCCTCGCGCTAGCCCTCGACGACTCCTCGCCTCAGCAACATAAGTCCTTGCATGCGTTATTTCTCCTTGAGATGTTCTCTCAGAGATGAGACCTTATGCCTTAGGCACTCGTCGACCTCGAGCGTAATAAATCCTTACAGCTACTTGATAATAAGAAACATAGCGTGTTAATGAATTTCACAAATTATATTTTTTATTAATCTAAAAACCATGTCGAGAACAGAGTATCTCGACAGGTTAAAGTACATTTTCAGGAGGACCTGAAGTCTCTACATTTGTCGTCGTCATAGTTTCAAACGACCCTTCCTCCATAGGTTCCCACTGGGCTCGGACCATCCTGTGCTATTTTGCCACCAGGTACTCCAACGCCCACAAATTCGTCTCTACCTCGGTCTACATCATCCACTCAGCTCTGCCACTTCTCCACATCTACGCTGGGACAACACGCTCTTCGCAAGGTCGACTCCATTCCCCATCTCGAGCTTCCTCCACGCTACCTCCGGGTTGTGGAACCCGTTACATTACTCGAGCGCCGCCCGATACCTTAAAGTTTAGCCACATGACCTTCAGAAGTATGAACTCCGTTGGATTATCGAATACCTCCAGAGTGCAACAATGGCTTTTTACAATGCACAACAACCAAGGATTTTAGCGTCATTCCAACCACAATGGCTTGAAACGACGCTAGGGGGGTTAGTGGAATGGGATAAGCTACAGCACACGTGGCATTCATGTGAGTGACCCAAATGTTCATGTGGGTGATTAGAACCCAATCATGTGGCATCATGTGAGTGGCATGTCAATGTAAGGAGGATGGGCATGCTACAATCTTAACCACTTTGAGCCTTAGGATGTCGCGCCGACTAACTACTGAGGCCGAACTCGATTCGGACGCGAACTGCTTTTACCATATATACATTTTCGAATAATCGTAAAAATAAAATGTTGCATAATCATTTCGATTAAAGAGAGCCCACCGTTTTGTCACTTAACACTTTCATTCAATACGACATATATGCCCTTTCAATATTATCATTTACAAGACATTATCAGAGCTCATCTCCACAAATAAATCAGTTTTTGTCGTTCTTTTGTTTTTCATTTCATCAAATTTTCCATTTTGGCATATACACTTACTCATTTATAACCTTTGGGTCCTCATTTTGACTTTTACCAATTTAACCTTAATTATTTTATAATTTATGTGGGTTTTATCATATATTTTTTGTTCTTAATAACATAATTCTTTAAAAAATACAATTTAATCATTTTTATACCATAAACATGTTATAAAACTGCTAGGTTACTTTTAGGGCATTACATAGGAGATCGTGTGCTCGATTGAAAAGGACACTCGAGCATGGAAGATAAAGCAACCTGCCTAAAAGGCATGAAGATCTCGATACAAGAACCCTAACTCCTGCAACTTCTGCAACTAGAAGGGTGAGCTCCTGACACATGAGGAAGATAAACTACCTCGGGAATAAGAGAAAAAGTGAGCGAAGAAGGTGTAATCGGATCACATGTGAGCACGCATTATGAGGAAATTTATATAGAGATTAATTTGATAAATGAGTGTATAACGTAAGGGTGTAAAGAGCCAATAAATGTCCCATTTAAATATCGTGTGGTTTATAACATTTGCACTCTACCCCCAATGCGGGTATAAAAGGGCGGGAAAGGGAAATCAAAGGGTGAGCTCGGACACACAAGAAGATAAACCACCTCGAGCATAAGAGCAAAAAGCAAGCGAAGAAGGTGTAATGGATCACATGAGCATGCGTTATGAGGAAATTTATGGTAGGAGATTAATATGATAATGAGTGTATAACGTAAGGGAGTAAAGAGCCACAAATGTCCCATTTAAATATTGTGCTTATAACATTTCCACCCCCACCCCCTAATGGGTATAAAAGGGCGAGAAAGGGAGATAAAAGGGAGAAGAACTTAAATTTTTGTCGCAATCTATTTTGTGGAAATCCGAGACCTTTCCAATTGTCTTGAAAAAATTCAAGAAAATAATATTTTAATTATTTTAAATAGTTAATAACTCTCATTACTGCCCATCATGCCTAGCTTATGTGGTAGAGCATTCAACATTTAAAAAAAAAAGGTAGGGCATATGAAGGAAAAGGATCCCAAGTGTGAGTCTCAATGGGACAATTTTCTACATTATAACTAAAGTGCTTAGCTATAAAAAAATTTGACTCTCATTACTTATTAGACTATAAATGTAAATTTTACATGATCTTCACCGAATTATATTAAAAAAAAAATCATTTTTTTATACAATTAAATATTTTAGTTATTAATGTAAGAAACTACGTCATACTAGGACTTTAATCCACATCTCTCCCTATGCCCCCGCCTCAGAACGTTAAGCGCTTTACCACATAAGCTAAGCATGATGGCTATTAAAACTATTTATTGCTCACACATCTAACTCATGGTAGAGTTTACCATCAACAGCAAAGGCATAGGGAAAAAGGGGTTGTCTCGGTTTAAGTCCTATTGGGCATAGTTTACTATCTTGAAACTATAATGTATTTAAAAAAATCCTTTATCATGATAATTTTTATATAAAATTTGAATTTAAAGAATATTAAAGATTATAAGATATTTTAGGCTTTATTATGGTAATTAAAAGTTGCTAATTTTATTATTAATTAAAATCATAATGCAAGTATTTTTATTTTATCATAAATATATTTTTTTACTATTTTATACGGATGCATAAAATAAAATAAATATTCTTTTTTAGTAAATTGGATGATCATCTAAATATGAATATTCATCCATGTAATAAATATCATTTACTATTTCATCTGTAGTCGTGTGATATAAATTAAATCACTAACTTGAAATTCTTTTAAAAAAAATTGGGTCTTTTTTTCTATATATACGTCCAATATCTTTATATCACTTTATCATGTTTATATAGTTAATTTAACATTCAATCGGTTACTTCTAATCAACTGCTTTACCAAATAGTAATCTATAATCAACTAGTAACTATAAGTTATCCAGATTAGCTATCAGCACTAATTATCTGCTACCGGTTATAACTTATCCAAAGATACCCAATATTGTAATTTAGAAAAGGATAACAATATAGATTTAGTGTGATACCACCAATAATGTGAACCATGATATAAATAAATTGTTATTTATATTAAAAAAAAATAGGACCTTTTTTAGACAAAATATAAGTAATAAATAGAAACCATTATGGAGCTTTGAGGGAGGACTCAGTTCACAAAGAAGTCGACCTTCCCGAGAGTTGTTTGTAGAGTTATTTTAATATATATATATATATATATATATATATATATATATATATATATATATATAAAATCGTATTTAATATTTATGGTTTTAAGATAAATTTAAAATGTGATTAACAATTATGATTTTAAAATTCATTTTAAAATCACACATGAATAAGATTTTAAGATTAATGAATTACTTTAATATCAAACTCGAATTTATAGGTTCCTCGGTTGTGAGCCATTTTTCTTGCCTAAACCAGGGGGCCCATCATAAATTTAGCCGTTTAAATTAAAGCCCAATAGAATGTGAGTTTTATTTGGGAACTTAGCCGTTTAAAGTCCAATAGAAAGTGAGTTTTATTGGGGGACCCAACTTAGTTAAGGTGGTCTCTTTATTCTTCTATTTTCTTTATTTTCCTAAGTAAAGATAAAGAAATTTAGAAGCTAAGTAATGAATTTCCAGTTTTTCCTAAAAATAAAAATAAAGAAGAAGCAAAGATAAAGAAATCTACTAATTAAGAAGATGATGATGGTCATAATAATGATGATAATAATAAAATTAAAACACCTATTCACGATAGGGTATTCGCATGATAATGGATGCTAAGAATATATATATATTTTTTGTTCGGAAGTTTATTTTTTTAGAGTGAAATGAGTTTATGATTTGTTTTTAAAGTTTATATAAATTTATTAATACAAGGAATAGAGAGGTACATTAAAATCTCATTCCTTCGCAATTAATGAATTGCACTCACAAATAAGATTAGAGTAAAAATCTGAATACCATTTTATCATTAGATTTCTCATTCATACATTGCTTTGTATGTATATGAATATTTAGATTATAGAAAGTAAAATACCAATTTTATAGCAGTCCTCCGACAAATAATGGGATTTGCAAGTTCGTAATAATTAATTTGTTTTTAAATATTATCTTTGTTATTTTGAGTTAATTATTAATAATAAAGTTCTAAATTTTAATGATAACAGGCAACAAGATTATAGATGTTCTAATAAAAGTGATTTTTTTAATAAAATATGATTTTGCCCTTAAAACTTGACACAAATGGTAAAAAGAATGAACGGATTGGTTTATGGGTTTCTAGCTAAGCTAGAATCCTTGTAAAACATCAAATAGAATATGCAAAGTGATAAATGTAAAAAGAAAAAACAATTATATGTGGTTTCTAAATAATCCATACTTTATTTATGTAAACAAATCCATATTTATTTTTAAACTATTATTATTTTGAAGATTTTAATTAAAAAATAAATTAAATTACTTGTTAGTTTTATTTTTAAAATATAAAATTACATTTATGCCATTTGTGAAACTAAATATGGTATAAACCTGATGAATTCACCTAAATTAAAATTTCAATATTTAAAGCGAAAATGATTTACATTATACACAAATCTTTCGACCGCTTGGGTAAAGAAAGAATTCCCGACCGTTTTTGCACAAGATCATTCAAGAGTCAATCTCCTAAAGGTGCTGCCCGACGATTTCGAGTTCAAGGTACTCTACCTATCTCTATCCCAAGTCAATCAACGGGTTTGCTCGATGTCGAAAACAATGTTGAATGAAGAAAATTTCAAATTGTAATATATTTTTTTCATTCCTGTGGCTCGAGCGAAGAATATTGATTTTACCTATAACTCATACAAGCCATCGGTTTAGCTGTTCGAATTTTATCTTTTTTTTTTTTTTTTTTTGATTTTTGGTGCCAAAGACTGAGATGTAATGCGCTACTAAAATGGGTTTTCTTTATTTTCTTCATTTTTGGTTATCCAAACAGAGGGAACTTTCTATTTGAACTGCCCTGAAGTATTCCCAGTTTGGATTACAGCTAGACTGAATTTCTGTTAGGAAAACAGGAAATGTTTTCTTGGGATAAAAATATATTTAGTTTAGATAGAGAGAAAGTATTAAAAAGTAAGGTTTTCTTTGTATAAAATACATTTTGTTTGGATAGACAGAAAATCTGAAAAGTAAGTAAAATTCTGGATTGTAAATTCTTGTTTTTCATCAATATAATTTAAGAATATAGAAAATGCCACTTTACTTGTAGTCTACAATGTCAGGGGCTTTTCCATTTTTCCTCCTTCTTCTGGGAAGCAAAAGATGAGAAGCAACATAGGGGAGAAAATGTTGTTTTCTTTTATTTATCTTTTTTTTTTCTTGGAAATCAAACAGAGGGATAAGGTTTATCTTTGAATGCTTTTAACATGTCAATGCTATTGTTGAAAATTTTGGATTTTGGATTATAGTATGAACTACTAAAACCCCATAAAAATTCATGGACTACATTGAAAAACCCATAAAAGTTTATGGTCTACATTGAAAATACCAAATGATAACAGGACACCATTTTCCTAATGATGCTAAAGTTTTAGTTCTAGGATAAAAACTGAGAATTTCTGGCTTAGGAAAAGTTAGAACAAATTGACTAATTCTGGAAAGGAGTTCGGGCAATAGAGGAATTTGTAGAAAGCGTCATCTAGAAGTACAACTTGACTCGAACTTTTTTTCCTTTTTCAAGTGGACAATCTTGTAAGACAGTTTTCTTCGCAATTGCTTATGCATTTAGCTTAAAATAAATAAAACAAAAGGAAATTCTAAGGCAGCTACTAAACTTAATCTTATTTGAGTGTAATATTATTCTTTTGTGATGGAGAAAATTTCATAACCTATTCTTATACTTCAAGAATTTCAGGTCTCTTCCTTCCGTGGGTCGTGGGGTCTGTTTGACTCTCCGGGCTAATTCAAGCATGTTCCTCAAACCTCCTTAGTAATGTAAACATCAAATTTTGCAAATGTTTATCTGTTATTAATTAATATTTACCTTCGTTGAGCGTTGCATATTTAAACTTACTTTTAGAGTTTCCACACATTCTCATTTTAAGCAATGGGTAGTTTAGCAAAGCATATGAGAAGTGGTGATAGAAGGTATAGCCATCAGTAATTCTTTGACGGATTTGCTTCAAGAGTGTGACTGTATGACCATGATTAATAGCCATTGTATTTCCTCACATAACCTTACTGAGATTTATGTAATGGTTTCATTGTTTTTTTTAATTTATTTATTGATATTATTTATTGTTTTAAATCATATTAATATGCTTGTTTTGTTGGTTGCTATCTTGTTTACATCTTGTCTGCCTTATCATGTTTTGCATGACGGGTAGCTCCATCTCAAAACAAAATTCATCTTTATTGCGCTTGTTGAGACATCGATGCCATGTGGTGACTTAAAAGGCATAAAATTTTAATGGTGTCTCGATTTCTTTTATCCCAACTTTTGTGAGTGGAATCACATTTACTATCTATCACAATGCTTGCCTGCTTAGTCATAAGGTCGATAGTCACTGCTTATCGTGAAGGGCCCGTATATTTTTTGTATGCACTCTTATATTGTGTTACATAGAATGTTGCCAGAGAAAAGAAAAGGCAATGTTTCTTCTTCCCGTTTGGTGGGGAAGGGAACAAAATGAAAGAAAATCGAGAAAAAATTAATAGAATTCCCTTTTTATCGACTTTGTCTCTTTTAGTTCTCAAGCCAAGGAAATGGAATGTTTTTCATTAAGCAGAAAATCAGATTGCTCATATTACACCCGAAAGCATAGGAGAATCATATTTATTTTCACTTCACTCAGGCGCTGGTTATGCATTTTGTATTACGTTGTTGTCCGTGTGGTGGTTCGACTCATGCTTATGGAAATCGCTCGAGTGAGATATATGACGGTGGCTTGAAAGTTTACTACATACCTCAGTTGCTTCTCATGCAACACCTTACCCACATTTTATGGGACCTTCCAATTATGAGGACGATCATTCGAAAAGATAACATTGGTGCATGGACATCAAGCCTTCTCAACTCTCTGTCATGAAGCTCTAATGCATGCACGCACTATGGGTTACAAAGTTGTATCTTAATCGACCATTCACTCGGCGGCTTTGTCGATGTGGGAGCATTCACATGAACAAGGTGCCGCACCCATTTTTATAGCGTGATGAGTCGTGCCATTTGTGTTTCATACAAGCAAGGAAAATACAGTTCTACGGTTAGGGCTACCACCGAGAAGGTCTCTTTGTATGCTCAAATGCGGTGGACACCGCTTATGTTCAGCCCGCCCAAAAAACTCACCAAGATGGAAATTGTACTGTTGTGATATGCATTCATTTTATCGGAAAGTGATGAGCCATGAAGTCATCCCTGAAGTATGCCATCGGCTCTGGCAATGAGTTACTAATATCATAGTAATAACTCTTTTGATTTTGATGCATACCCGGTACTCTTTGCTGAATCATAATTCGGGTTTCTCTTTCTCTCGATGAGGAATTCGGGCTTTATTTGTTATTTATCTTATCTCTTTCGTTTATGTCACCAGACTCACCACCTCATTCCCTTGATGTATTCACACGCATCCTGGAAATATGAGTAGAATCTAATGGACTAAGCCATCACCATCTTAAATGGTGGATCATCATTTCCTTCTCACCTGTTGGAAAGTGTAACATCTATTGCATATAAGAGATAGAGACATTCTTTAGCCCTAAAATGAGAGATTCATGGCTATCAAATTAGGTTTATTGGATTAAATCCTATCTTTAGCAATGCATTCATCTCCATTATCTAAGGCTATCAATTTATATTTTGACAATTGTTTATAAACATCAAATTGTTCATCGAGGTACGATTGATAAATCATTGATGTTAAACTAATATTAGCATATTAACAATATATTGGTTTATCTTATATTCCTTTATGTCTTTTCTCGTTCACTGGAGCTTTGAGAATTGCGAAAATTCAGATGAAAGATTAAAGTTCTGTGTTTTTTTTTTGGGTTTGGATTAGATTGTACATTTAGGACGGGTCTATGTCACTAATTGGACTTTATGGATTAGTCAGGCCCTTGTAGAGTGTGTTTTCCTTTTTTTTTTTTTTGGGTGTATTCATGCCTTTGGATTTTTGTTGCTTGTATATACCATGTATACTTTTCAATGCATTACCTTTTCATATGATGATGATGATGATGATAATAAAAGTAATAACATATCGTCTACGTATAAAGATATGCATTGCCATTACTTTGTTTTTTTAGGTTTTTTTATGTTTTTCTAATTTGTCATCAATTCATGCTTTATGACGGTTAATAGTTGATTGAAACTTAATTATTTGGATGTTTGAAATAACTTGCCTATGGGTTTTGCTTTATGCTACTGAAGACTTGTCGTTACACTCCATCGATTCAAGTATATATGAATTCTATTCCACAGATTTGCAAGTTTGTGTTTTGCATTCATGACCATTTTATTGTCTTTTTGAAGATTCAATAGAATTGTTATCTTTTCCAAGCAGTTTTGTAATTTTTTTCTGTGTTTATTTTTATTTTTTTGTATTTGTATTTATATTTATTATTTTAATTATTATTTTAGGATCAAAAACAACCATATCTGTTTGAGAAATCCTACCATTTATTTTGGGATCAAACATATTCCCGAAAGAAACTCTCATGATTTTAACTCGGGAGCTGCTCTTGCTTTGTATAGTATTATTACCTTTTAAGAAAGCCAATCTAGGTGGCACCTGTTTTTCTATTTCTATTTGGTATATCTCTACATGGAAAAATTAGTGTATGGATGGCAGTTTCATGTTTACATGACGGAATCACAACTATTTGCATGTTTTTGTCTGCGTTCAATCATCTCATTAGAAAAATGTATTTAAGGTTCGTTTCATTGTCGGAGGTGATGGACCTGCAAACGACGCGTTAGAAGAAATGAGAGAAAGAACTCTCTTCACGATCTAGTTGAAATGTGCTAGGTGTTTGCTCCACATGCTAGAGCATGTTTCTGCCTTAATTTCTCGCCATATATTCTTAAACAGAAGTTAGTCCTAGTATGTTAAACTTTAGTCCATTTTATCTCTTGAATATATATATATATATATATATATATATATATATATATATATATATATATATGTGTGTGTATATATATGTGTGTGTGTGTGTGTGTGTGTATTTAAAATTATAATGTCATCCACATAAACTTTTTGCATATTGAACAATAATAAGTAATTATGTAAGGTTCTGATTCTTGTAATGAAGGGCTATGGTTTTATTAGCTTAGTTCTAGTGTTCTAGTGGTGCATTCTTTTTAGGTGAGAATCGAATAAAACAGAACTTGATACCGTAGTCGCTATGTTTACTAGACACCGACCTACCCATTGCCCTCGTAAATAAATGATCGTGAACCGACATTCTTCGCGCCATCCGGGGATAGACTTTTAGAGAGTCAGGCGATTCCTAATGTTTAAAAGTAATTGTTCGCTGCATCACTCGTTATGTGAACATTTGAAAATCATTTTAAAAACCTCGATAATCTCTTTAAAGTGATTCACGGTAAAATCATTTAGGGTGATCCTTCCAATCATTTAGACGCTTCTATCAAGATCACTCCCAAATGGGTTACTAATTGTCTTTACTATTGTCCAAAATTTGTACCTAAACAGTCATATAGAGTAGTAACATGGAATCTAGGTTTTTCAAACTTCTTAGTATCGTTTCGGGCAACCCTTGAATATTGTCACAATCGTTGTCATAATGCCCATGGTTATGTGTAAACTTAACGCATATTAAGATATGTAAATATGCATTCGACACAACACATGAGCATGTACGAAATATTATTTTATTTTATTTTCTCATACTCCAGTTTTTGACGAAGCATTTTGTATAGCCATATCGAGGCCGCTTAGTCGTGGATTATTAACACAAGACACGCTACTGAGGTGTTCAGAGGTACGCATCTTTAGATGCTTTGGTTTTAAACTGTTAATCCGAGAATTTTTTGTCCATTTATCTTTTTAATGGGTCATATTTGTTCCTGAATTTAGCTTGGTAATATTTGTTTCGTTATTTCACCTTCGCACGTTTTACCTAATGATATGATTCCTCGCGAACCGCATCCTGGTGATATGGCACGAAAGTAAATTTACAAAGGCAATATCCATACTTCCCAAAAATCGACCTACGTTATGCACCTTCGAAAGTGAGTTGATTTATACTAAATGCAATTTGTCTAAGTTGAAATGTATAATATCTAAAATGTCTTTTTGTTTCTACATCTCGGGCAGATGAAAACTTTGCGCTTGGCATGATGCTGCTAAAAGAAATTTAGATCGTGTAAGGATCGTGCTTCGATGCCCCAATTAGAATCTTATATCGCATTTCGTATGCAATTGAAAACTTATCAAATTAAAATGCTTATGTAGACATTTTACAAGTAACAAATTCATTATAGTAGGAATCATTTTGCAATTGATGAATTGTCTTCACGGTGAATACTTGTACATCCAAATGCTAGAATCTTCCTTCAGGTAAATGCCGATTACTTTTAAAGGTAAGCATCTCGAAATGTCCATAAACTAAACCCGCAACCAAATTCGTATGTCATGTTATCTTCTACACAGTGGTCTCAGGTGGCCTAATTGGGCCTCTGGTCCTCCCACAGCCCTCGTGATACCCCTAGAATCTTCCAACCATGGCAAAGACATGTGGTATCGAGGACCAAGCGCTGCTAACTCGTTATCTAAACTGACAGATAAGGAAAATACCACGTGCAATTGGCCGAATCGAAAATAAGTAGACATCAAATGGGAAATGATATTACAAGTAGATACGATTATGATTTTGGCCGATCTTACAAAGTGGTAGTTATGATAAAGGCACTAAAGATTATTTGATAAAGCAATGAGAGAATTAAATTAAGAGAGAAGAAATTAAATTATAATCTAAATGACAATGAAAAATCATTCATTTTGATATTATGTGTTTCTATTTTTATTTTTAATGGCTTTTTTGTTATGAATTTCATCGCTTTCTTTTATACATTTTCATGTGATTCTAAAAGTACTTTTCTTATTTTTAGAATCCATTATAATTATTTATTTATTTTGCCTAAGTCAGGTATATGCCTTCGCGGCCTCAAGGAGTAATCTTTATCGGGACACAAAATACTTCAAGACCGTATGAGCTCGTTTTTGGTAGATATTTTGTAAAGGTTTCTAACCTTTTAAAACTTGAAAACCATTATTTTAATAAAAATCTCAACCGTGGCTTAATTGATGGAAAACATTTGTTTAATGTAATTGCAATATTGCATGGAATCAAATATATGAGTATTTATTTCTTTGCTTGGGAGTAACATGGCTTTTGCATCATGTAATAGGTTTTTTTTCTTAATATAGATAGAACCTGTCTCAATATCACAGATTTATGAGAAATTACAAAGAAAATCAAGGCAACATGGGATCACGATGACTTATAATCGGATTATCGTGCACCTTCCATGTGGTAGTCATAAAAGTGCTTCTTTTCGTCAGTTATGATAATAGACTTTTGTTTTCACAAGCCACTGCAATTACATGCAGGTAAAGGCTTTCCATTTCTCCTGCTCATAGTTAACAAATTCAATCTCAAAGATTTTCTTTCTCGCTTTTCTTCATGAACTCCACTCTTTCTTTTGTTTACCAATTTAGCCTATCAAGATATTTCAGGAAGCACCGGATTTCGGGGCCTTCCCACTCCCTGTTCTAATTTAAAGTATGAGCTTCGAGATCAGACGAGTTTCTTCCTAAGATTTCGATGAAGAAAGATTTGGTGATTCCCATCCTCCTCTTATGTCAAGGTTACACTCCAAGATCCTCTCTACAGAGTTCGGTAAGATGAAGCATGATCTATTATTTTATTATTCACATGGATTATTCTCCTTAAGGATAGATAAATTGCCTCGACCGTTTTAAAACATTGATAAGATCATCTATTATCATTATCTACATGGATTGATTGTGTTCGTAAGGATGGAAAATTTGTCCCCGAGTCGTAATGAGCAATCACCGAATGTAATTGACGGGCGGGTTATAGCCAAGTTCTTTCGATCCCAACTCAATTTTAGTTACATGGTTTAATCTTTCTTCGATGTGTGTAGTCCGTATTTTTCTCGTAATGATGTCTATTATATTTGTTTTTAATTTTTGTATAGAAAATGTTATATAATGTATAAATATATTATACTTTATTTTGTTATCTTGAAATATTATCTTTTTATTATTTAAATTTTGGTATAAATACTGGTGAAAATAAATTTAAAATCATCATCTTTAAAATGTTAAATTCAATTCACTTGGACTAGTATGATTTAATTACACTGTCAATTTGATATTTACCGATTAGGCTAAGTTCTGCTGAATATCTCAGATTAAAATAAATGTCGGGGGCTTAGGTTTGGGGTCTTGGGAGGTTACCCTACCTTCAAATTCTCTATACACCATATATGTAAAGTCCGATCTCACATTGATTATATTTACACATGACACATTGCTATATCATGCATGGAGATTCATCATATTACTAATAGTAGTTACCTCATGAAACAATTCAAAAATATTTGTTAGTTGTCACCTCTTTCTTACATATGACAATATTGTTATATAAAGGGAGATTCATCATATAACTAGTAGTATTTGCCCCATGAAATAACTATCCTCGAATCTCGTGACTTAGTTCAGCACAAAGTCGGAAATGCTAGAGTTATGCGTCTGGAAAACGAGCAAGAAGTTCGTTCAACCAGCATTAAATACTTGGCATTACATTGACGAAGCACGAACCTAAAGAAATTTCTAATCGAAGGTTCGATATCCTTGTTCAAGAAGATAATAAAATTGTGGATTCGGTGAGTCATGGCAGGTTGAAAAGTGCTTCATATGAACCTAATCCCCTGCTTTTAAACATTCCAACCCGAATCAAAACAAAATTTACTTCGTAAGGATAGTATTTGAGTGATGGTTTCAAAACGCTTCAAATACAAATGTTCCTAATTTAATTTCGTTTATGTTTGGTATGTAACTTAGGAAAACCGACTGACCGATGCACCTAATTAGTGTAATGGATAAATAGAACAAGGGACTCACTTTTAAGTGTGGAAGAGTCATGTTCCTAGGATTGATGGATTTTGGGCTACATATTCCTTCCACTCTTCTTTATCAATCTTCCCATCTCCTTTCAAATCCGCCGCTACTATTCTCAGAGATATAACTAGTAGGTACGAACAAGCAATATCGCCGCCTCTCGTTAAGCCTTTCATTTTGCGTCGGGCCAATTTTCCCGCATGGATGTTAAAAGTCATGAAGTTTGTTATCAGACAGCACATCGAAGGTTCAATCAGGTGTGTGTGTGTTTTTTCGATATGTAGCCGAGATCCCGTTTTGTTTTAAAGTCTAGTTGTTTGGCTTAAGATATGAAATGCTTATGAAATAATTTAGAACAGTTTGGCATCGATCCAATCTTTGTTGTTTTATTTGGGATATGGAGACAAAAATATTCACCTCAAAAGGGGCCTACTTTCTCAATCATAGACTTAGATTGAAACTAATAGTTTAAATTTTAATTTGCTTCTAAAATCAAGTTACATCTTTTTTTTTTTCTTTAATCATTTTTTCATTCGCAAACCCTTTCAAGATCCTTCAATACTATTTTCAATTCTATGACATTTTTCTAAATGTAGTTTTCCTTTAATAGAGGTAATTTTAAAATTTTCCTTTAGTTTTTCTCCATCTTCATCAAATACTATTTATATAAAAAATGGTCGAAAATATTTGTCGAGATGCGTTTATTAAAATTATTTACATATTAAAAGTGGGGAAAAACAAATTAATTCAAGAAACTTGAAGTTTAAGTATAATTAACAAGGTCCTGAAATTTTCTTCATTAATCAACTAAGACAATTGTTTCGAGTGTGGCATAATTTAAGTGTAAGTTTACATCATATTAGCATACCGATTTGGTCCCATGGAAGTAAATTTATATATCGGGTAGAAATGGTTCCATTCGTATCACTCTTAAAATGGCCTCTTGAAACCAAATGGAACAAATTCATTTCAAATTTCTAAACAATTATCTACAAATGAATCTAGGAAACTTTTATGATAAATTTGACATGTATCAGGTTGCTCATTCAAAAAGAGTATTAGCCTTCATTATGTGTGCATCACACAAAAACAAAGCTTGCTTAATCCGGACGACAAGTTCTCTATCTCTTTGGCTCTAGAACTCAGGCGTAGGCCGCCGCTGAGTGTCCGAACACTCCTCATATTGCTTGTCTTTTTTTTAACCCTCAAATGTGTCCATGCCATGATATCCGATTACAAACAAATCAGCGGATATCCGTGATTACAAAGAATCGTAGCCAAGTCTTTGGGCGGAAAGTAACACTTCGTGAAAGAGTTAATAAAGTGTATAAGATCTTTGATGGTCCGCTGCCGTGAAACAGTCGATTAGCAATATTGCAATGAATGCAACGTAGAGCAACAAGGTTTAACATGTCAATCTTCTCATCTCGCTTAGTGCTTTTCTCAATCACACTCTCAGACATCTAATCACCTTTGTATTGTCTAAACTATTTTCTCATATGCAAGTTTAACTTGTTATTCTTCTTTTGTGATGTTAAAACAAATTTTCACTTTGCATTTTCACATGAATATTTATCATCATATCATTATTTATATTTTCGTAATTTAAATCGCTAAGTTTTATCAGTTGGTTTCTTCTAAATTTCGTAGAGCAGAATGATTGGTTTTATGGGCAAACAAAGACACTTGAATCTGACTTTTTCTCGATTTATTATTAATCTTGAGTATTTCTTTCTTTTACTTCCAAGCGGCCTCTTAGCATATTTTATGAAGATTCTAAATGCCTCTAGTATCCGACTCCGATATATCGCATTTGGACAATTAATACATAAAAACTCTACCTGTAATAAAGTGATCAGAAGTTGGAATCTTTGTGGGAAAAAAATATTTTAATGATTTAAAAGTTCACGCAAAATTGGATGCATATTTCTAATCCTTAACTCGACTTGTAAAACTTTGACATCCTCATGCAAGTATTTTAGGGGACTGAGCACCTCTCGCGACACTATAAATATCCTAATCGATGGGGTGAAAAGCAAGAACACTTGGATTAGAAGAAAAATCCGGGGCCTCTTCTATCCGAAATACCATCGTATTTCTCTCAGCATGATACCGCTAAACAAAATGTTGCTATCGAGTTATGGTTTCAACGCAGAATATTCGGACATTTTATCGTGCACATTTCGGCCAAATATGAAAGCATATTAATGCTTCGTGGAAATTTTTCCTATTCTACAAATGTTCTCGATTTTATTAGCAACCAATCTTACAACTTTTTCTTTTCCCTTTGCCTTATTGTGAATTAACCTCTCACAAACCCACTCTACCAGCCCTAATCCTTTACCAGCAGTGCTTCAATGGCATCCGTAGCAGCGTGAGGAATGTTTGTTGTACGATATGTTTGTATTTAACACTATTTGTCACTGAAAATTAATTTTCTCCTAATTTTGCGTAACTTTATTAGTTCCGTAGCTTGTTGTTTTGTCGCCCTCTCAGGCGCTTTCAAGGGAGACCGACCGAAGCCGATGAGTCCGATCCCCTGTTAACATAATCTCTTACCTGAATGCTTGTATCAGCATGGCGAGGCATGTTACGAACTGAATTTAATAGTCCTTATGAGCCAAATTGATATTGATTTAAATTTTGGAAAAGAAGTGAATGCTATGGGATGAGAAAATAATGGTTTAGAGATCGTGAATAAGAGATTATCTTCATATGAAGCCAAATATGATAAGATTCCACTATTCATTAAGGGAAATTAAATATTTTCTGATGAATTTTTCAGTTTGAAATACATAAATATTGCAATGGTGACGATTCTGAAGAATATGACAAATATTTTAACAGCAACCGGAGAATATTTTATTTTCCATAAGCTTCAGAACCAGAAAGTGTGGACTGCCATAGTTCTAATGGTGCGTGATACTCCAATCTTTCACTTTTTGTGTGAACTTGTTAACTTGTGTGTTATTTGGTTCACAATTTGAGATATAGTTTCTGATGATGGTGGTGGATGGCGTGAGCCAAGGATGTACCTGTTTTTATTGAGGAATAATAGGTCAGGATAACAGTTAGTTACCCCTTTTACTCATGGCGAACTTGTTTGGCTGTATTGTGAAATAAGATATTTAAACACAATCCTCTTTCCCCAAATGATTTTCACTTAAGAAAAGGAACTTATTGATAGGTTAATGTATGTCAAGCTTTTGTAATTCCTGAGATCGGTACATTGGGAGTTTTGAATTTGATTCAATTTTCGCGTCATTTTGAAGCTTGGAGAATTTAGAATTTTCTTCCCTTACATATGCTGGTATTTGTTAAGTTAAGTCTATTTTGCCAAAACTGAAGAAGTGAAACCTGCCACTCTGCCAGAGTATATAAAACTTCGCCGACTTGTGCTTTCTAATGGTGGTTGCTTGAGTTCTCCATCTTGCTTGCATTTTCTATTACCTCTGCAAAGTTACACATGATTTCTTTAAGTTTCAGCTGATAAAGGTCCTACATTGCAGTTCATCTCGGCTATAAGTGGTGGTATCACAGATCTCTTTCCATCTGAAGGGCTATGTATGGCAAATTTTGAATTGTATTTTAACAGCAAGCTATTCAGTATGTATTTTCTTTTTACATGGATTATTTGTTTCTACCTCATTTGGAGATGTGATCTCGAGTTTGAGCTACAAATGGTGCCTGTTTGAATCTCTACACATTCTCAATATCCACATCATGCAAATTTAATTTATTCTTTGTGACAGCTTACCCGGCCGTTTGGTCATGGACAAAGCCAAACAGTTGACAAGATCTGGATCTCTTAATGAAGTTTCTATGGTGTTGCTGAACAATTTGTTGTCTTTACCATTTTCTGTCTTGTTGATTTTTCTATTTGGTGAATGGGAATACATTATTAACGTGTGAGTAAATTCTTTTAATTCTCCCATTTTTCTCAAAAATTTGTCCAGTCACCTTAATGCAAATTCCACTCTGCAACCACGTGTTCTTGTTTCCAACTTGCAGGATGTAGTTAGATACCGTTGTTTTGGGTCTTGCAACAGCCAGTGGATTGGTTGACTTTCCATTAGCTTCACCTCTATGTGGTTTTTAAATCAGACTGCCCAAACCACCTATAGGTACTTGACTCAAGAATAGCTTCTGCAAATTCTGCAAGAAAAGGGCTTGATATGGGAGTGTTTTCTTAAAATGATTTTCAAAAATAGTTCTTGATTACAATTCCTGGAAATAGTTATCAATTGTTTGTGTTAAAAAAAAAAAAAAATATATATATATATATATATATATATATATATATATATATATATATATATATATATATATATATATATATATATATAATAGATGAGACTATTTTCCTTTTTATTCTCAACCTATTTTTAAGAACAAATTCTCAAAAATTATTTTTATTAAAAGTTAAAAACTGTTCCTGAGTCACTATTTTAAAGAGAGAAAATGTCTTCAAGAACAGTTTCCGCTCTAAATAAAGGCCTAAACTTTTGTCTGATGCTATCTATCTTTAAATCGGCATTTCTACTCTTAATCAAGAAGGGTATACACTGGGTAAAAAGATATCTTTCCGCTTGATTTGCTGGTCTAATTAAGTTCTTTTTAATTTGCTGTAATGAAATTTTCATTTGTGAGGTCAATTTATAATAAATATACAATCCAATAACGAAATACCATTAAACTTCAATCCCATGCCATTTGTTTTACAACTTCAATTCGATTATTCGTCATGTTTTGCGCTCCGGTGGGCTCTTAAACAAGATCCCAAATCTCCGTTGTCGTATAGTGTCAGTTCAATGTTCCGCCCCGCCTACCAAATTTCTTTTAGCATACTATTTGCAACGATCCTTCAGAATCTCAATGCTTACTTAATATAAACGTTTGGAAACCCATTTTGACATGTAGATTTTCTTCCGTGTCCTGCTTTTGTCAAGTTTTCTTTGTCAAAGCTAAATTGTAGATTTTTTCCACAAGGAACAAAATGCATCTCGCAGCGATGCGATCATGAGTGCAATAAATTAAGCAAAACCTCGAGAATCTTTCAGATTGCCCAGTCACATGGTATCTCGACTAATCTCATGCATCATGAAGTTAATGACCATAAGTTTTATTTTTTATTTAAATTTTATGAATATAGATCGAATTGTTTTGTTGTTCATATGTGGAGAAGAACAACATATTCCGTTTATTATGACGTGTCAATAAAATCATCCAATGAGCATTTGTTTTTGGATTTATTTGATTCAATGTAACTTATTTCAATAAATGTAACAAACAAAGTTTCTTACCATTTGATTTCCAAGGAGAATAGTAGGATCGAACATATAAATATATATATATAAGATCGCTTGTCATTGAATTTCCTAAATACAATGAAAAAATTGTTTTTAAAAAAATTTGAAGGGGGTTAAGTCAAAGTTTGTAACACACAATAGATATTAATTTGGGACTCCAATCCATCGTTAAGTAGTATATGAACAAACTGAGTCAGAGTTTAGCTCCACAGTTTGTAACACAATAAATATATTTAGATTGAACTTAACCATCGTTAAGTTATATTTGAATAAACATGAAGGGGTGTTGTCCGTGCCTGTAACAAGTAGCTATTTAAATTGGATTCTAACTATCGCGTTATATTCAAACAAACTCGTACCAAATCTTGAACTTAACCATTGTAAATGTAACAGCTATTTAGTGTCAAATCTAAAAGATAATTGATAAAAAGAAGAGCAGACCGGGTTGAGAAATAAATTAAGAAAAGGAAAATAGAGGGAAAAAGGAAAGTCGAGGAAACTCTAGCTATAAGTCACTAATCGGTGAAAGAGAGACCTAAGGAAAACAATAGCTTAAGGAGAAGAGTTAGAATCGTGGAGAAGAAATAAGGAAAGGTAAATGGATGGAAAAAGCAAAGTTAGAAGGAAATGAGAGAAGTTGTTATAAGGTGGTTAGAGGGGTAAATTTGTCAAAATGATGTATTTTTATCCTATTTTTCGGGTTTCAAATAAAAAGTGGATAGACGGTAATATTTTTCAAGGCTTTGTCCTCTTTTGCAAGACAAACACTTTTTTTGCCTTTTTTCTCACCAGATATCTATCGCTTCTTTTTTTAATCTCCTAAAAATTAACAACTTTCATTTTAATCGTGCGCAAAGTTCACATGTGTATATACATTTATGGGATTAGAATGGGCCTTCATTATGTGAGATTTGGGCATGATGGAATGAAATATATTTATATAAGTTTGAATTTTTGTATTCTTAGTTTTATTGTATTTGGGATTAATTTAGGATATTTGGGTTCGATCATGTTTTGTAAGGTTCAAAACCATTAACTTAAAATATTTTGGGTATACTTTCATGTTGTTAATAAAAAAATTATGATATTTTGATGTAATTTGTGTTCCATTGTGTCGAATTGGTCTTGATTTTTGAAAAATCAAATTTTACATCACTTGAATTTATCCTAAGTTATCACTTTTGAGTTGCTAATTATATAAAGTTTATAAGTAAGCTTAACTTTTATTTAATTTAGTATGATTAAATGTTAGATATCCATATTAAATTAGGCTTAAATAATTAGATATTTAAATTGGAGTTGATTGTATATATTTATGTGTTAATGAAAAGAATAATTCAATAATTTTGAGTTAATAAAGCAAGTTCATAATATGTTTTAAATAATATTTTGTCTCTAATAAAAAAAAATAGAAAGATGACTTTCTTTTTTAGAAAGAATCTAAATTCTTTGTTTTAAGAAAATTCAAATTTTGTTTTTTAAATCCTAAAATGTCCTCATTCATTTGTTTTTAAATAAGATTGTCCATTTTAAATAAAATAACTTTCAAAGCAATTTTCAATAAAATTATATTTCCTAATAAGAATAAAATTTTTTTAAAAAGTTAAACTGTTAATTTTCTTTAAATTTTTTTATAAAATAAATGTAAATAATAATTATCTCCTAAATAAAAATTGGACTCATATAACTTTTTAAAATAATATTGGATATCTCTAGACGCCATTTTCCTCGGGGTCCGTCGACTACCCGCTTAACTCGCGAATATTAAGTGGATACTCCAAGCCATCTCGACTCCTCTTTCAAAAATCATGAGTCTCCTCAGACAGAGCCTTACCCACTAACAACGCCTCGTGATGAAACCCGTCCTGCCACCAATATAATCACAATAATACAAATATGAATAAAACTACTGGGCCCATACTAATATCCATAAACATACCAACTATATACATGAAGTTACAAGAGTTAAAATTTTACTTTATACAACACATATTAAAATCTAAAATTTTAATACATGCAAGACATCACAAAATCAGCCACAACTCCATTCTTCTTTCTAAAGTGGCCTCTATGATGGTTTCAGCTTTCCCCGTGCGCGCCCCTCAGACTGAAATAATAAATTTCACGACTGGGTGAGCTAAGTAGCTCGCAGTGGAATCACCCATGGCTACTCTCCACCTAAGTGCAAAGGTAAACGCCCAAAATAAACATACATTCTGAAGAATGCATCGATCTTATTTGAATGTCTACATGACCAACTCGTAATCCCGAGTCCTCATCGACCCCTCTCACACTCGCCTAAGCCCCGTATGAGACTATGGGCTATGGCTGCCGACAACCCTCCATGTGTATATATATCAATCTGGCCGTCCGACGATTGATATATTATTTGGTTCGCTGACTACTCCCTCTCGAATGAATGACTAATCACATCCTCGACGATTGATATTTTTAAATTGACTACCCTCCGATAATTAACATTTAGTCTAATTCCTCCGAACCATTTTCTAGACTCTTCTCATGCACTCACCCTATAGTTCTAGATGTTCAGCAGATATGGAATGCATGTATGCCAATTCCACATACCTAATTTACACGCAAATATATAAACATGAATATATTCACATAAAAAATAAATCACACAATCATGTCATGTAATTATCATTTCAAACATCAAAATTAGCTCACTAGCTACCGATCAAACACAAGCAATTGGAGCCTGATTACTCGACCAAACCCATATTCTACAATTTATATTTTGTGAAGTTATCGCTTCTAGAACAAGAAAACCTCTCGCATCGTCTTATCAAACACAAATCATCTGCTCACTTCAGGAACTCCGTATTTCTGGCCATTTCCCTGGCCAACTCACAATTCTGGCCAATACATGATTTATGGAACCATCCACTTACTGATTAACCCAAACAAATTGCAGGATCGATATGGACTGTCGGTCCCAAATTAACATTTTTGCCTGCCTGAACCCATCAAACGCCGCTTCAAGGCCTCAACCAACCGAAACATTTACATGGTACTTAAACAAAGAATAAAAACCAAGTAGGAGAAACCCCTACCTCTCGGAGCTCGAGGAAACTCCCAAAAATCTAGTACCCACGTCAAGCCCTCTCCCGCGTGCGCCTCTCCTTCGGTCCCGAAGACCGCCGAAGGCCTGGACGCTGATATCTTGCAGCAGGCTGGGAATTTCCTCTAAAACCCAAAAATATCTAACCTCCCGCAAGTCCCCTTCTCTATCGCTTTGGTCTTTTCTAAGGGTTAAGACCACTATTTAGACTGGCTATTTTCCTCATTTAACTTTTTCATTAATACCAACTATGTCATTCTTTCCCGCTTTTGTCATTCTGGCACTATCTCACATCACATTTTCATCGCTTTACTCATACCACTCACAGTTAATGAAGATTTGTTATAGCGCGACTTTGTCACATCGAATATCGCTTACACACCAAACGCGATGCCCTCAAAACGTGGTCAACTCCGAATTATCTTGAAATTTTATAAAAAGAAGCAGATTTCTCATGAGACGATTCCAATCTGCAACTGCTTCACATCCGATATCTGGTGAG
The DNA here is from genome assembly GCA_016808115.1 of Tetrastigma voinierianum. Lineage (NCBI taxonomy): Eukaryota > Viridiplantae > Streptophyta > Magnoliopsida > Vitales > Vitaceae > Tetrastigma > Tetrastigma voinierianum. Next base: position 52,683 of record JAEQBH010007728.1, on the reverse strand, counting down.
AATAAATTACTGATTTTAACCGAAATAACAATCTTTTGTAATCAAAATTACGATTTTACTTTCTTTTCCGTAAATTGTAAATTTCTGTCTTACATCTCTTTTATAAGTGAATAATTTTTTTTTTATGTATTGAGTCATGTGATTCTTTTTCTTGGTATCCATAATTAATTAATTAATTGACACAGTTATCTAAACTTGTTTAATAGAGACACTTTTTATACGGGCATAGAGGAGTGTTATGGCTCACTATCGTACATTCCCGATAGGTAAATTGACTTCTAGATTTGGATTCTAAGCTACGTACACGCTTTTCCTAAATAAAGAACCATACATGGTAGTTTTATTTCTTATTTTGTTTTCCTTTTAAAAAAAATAAACAAAATAAGTGTTGATTCCAAATTTTTTTAAGAAATATTTTTTTCATTATAAAATGAAGCCCCCGCCATCGAGTAGGAACGCATGTGAAAAATGTAGTTTGACTATCATCCTCTAATGTTTTTAGTAGTTTGATTTGTATATTCAAATGTATTGTATCGTCGTTTTGGATCAATGAAAATTTTCTTTTCCTAGTAAAAAAAAAAACTTAATTGTTATAAAATTATACTTTATAATTGATTTAAAATTTATATACGATGAAAATAAAATTGATTTTAAAAATATGACCAACCTAAAATGTTAGGCTTATAACTTAAGAAAAAGTTTGATTCAAAAGGAAAATAAAACATACATTTCTTAAAATGCAATTATTAAAAACTAGTTGTTTTAAAATTTTTAAAATTTTAAATGATTTAGAAATTACGTCAAGAATACACATAAAACCACTTTAAATTTATTTTAAAATACATTTTTAACAAATATATCAAACTTTTTTTTTAAAGTTGAAAATAGTTCTCAAACAAATTATTAAAATTTGTGAATAGTATTTATGAGTTGAAAAAGAATGCTACAGATACCGATTAAATTTAAGAACCTTCACAATTTTATAATGTATCTATCAATAATTTTTCTTTTAACTCGATATAGAATGCCGTAATTATGTAAGATAAAGTAAACAAGAAAATCCCCAAGGGGTGGACTCGAATGATCTCAAGTGACGGGAGAAAACTCTCCCCAAGCCGATGAAACTCAACACGCATGACAACTTAAACTGGGAGACATCAACTACAAGAGATTGTCACTGAGCCACATGTGGATTGAAGGTCACTGACTTAGGGCCCCGCTTTTGATAAAATGAAAAAATTAAGGTCGAAAAATTAAGTACCGACTCATAAGTATCGAATCAGATCAGAAAAATCGCTTTTGATAAGTTACTAACAATTGAATGTCAAGATAAATATATTGTTTCATAATCAGAATGCTAAATATTGAAAATTATATATTTTACATATTTACCCTCTAATTATCATTAAATTACATATTATCCAAAAAATAAATAGAGTTTCTAATAATATTTTATTTTTTCACTAAAATTATTAATTATTGTAAATAAATATGTTTAAAAATATGTAAAAAAATATTTATTCTAATAATATTATCCAAAAGACATAAATATGTTTAAAAAAATAACCAATAGAATCTAAACTTTTAAATCTATCCAAATCTAATCAAGAGATATTTGCAAAATATTATAATATTTTATAAGAGTTTTGGTCCAATTTATTTTCATTTAATTTTTTTGTTGACCGTATTCTACATACTCACGTTGGCAGGTCTTTACCTACTTATAATTTCAATAGCTTTTTCATTTAAAATTTTCTAATTAAGAGCTTCCTAAATTCCTGTTATCAAACATATTTTAGGTCCTCGGGGTGGGTCTTAGTCCCTTGAAACCAATCTACTATAATTCATTTCTTGACTATATTTTCATTTTACTATTGTCTCGTATGGCTTAGAAAATGACACAAAGATATCTCATATGGAGACAGTCTTTTTATATTATAAACTATAAATTACAGCATGCTATAAGGTGCCTTATATAGGCTAGGCTATACAACCCTAGGAAAATACTGCTAAATTACCATACATAATGAATCTAATAAATATACACAATTTTAAGCATCCCTCCCAAATCATACAGGTTTAAGAGAAACCATTCTCGAGTTTGGAAGTTAAAGCTCTAAAAGTTTATGGAGAAAGTGGTCATTTAAGATATCACAGAATCTGCATCCCGGTAGAGGAAACACTAAAGTGTGGAGCGCATCCGAACAGATGATTTACTAATGGCGACAATCAATCTCAATATGTTTAGTACGCTCATGGAAGACATCATTATGGAGCAATTTGAATAGCAATTTCGATTATCATAGCGAAGTTTAGCTACAATGGGAACACTCAAACCAAGATCTTGTAGCAACCAACGAACCAAATAAGTTCGAAGCAGCGCGTCAGCTGGTCCGGATTGGGGGTCAGCTGGTGTCGACGGTTTCTCCTACGTGATGCAAGTGTGAAGTGTACGCGCGCGCCGCGGATCCGACGCCGCCCAAGGCCGATAGCACGTGGCGCGCGGGACGCAAGGCGACTTCAGCGGCGCGTGATGGCTTTTCGACCTGAACACCGTGTGATCGCCTCGACAAGTTTTATCTCCGAAAGGGTACGTAACTTCAGTTTCCAGCCAAGGCGGGCATAAACAAGGATCAATCAGGGTTTTCACCGTAAAAACAAGTTGTACAAAGGGCAAACGGTGTTCGGCCAAAAGAAGTTATACTATACTGTAATGCTCGTGACCGCGGAAAACGCTGGTAAAAAAAAAAAAATCGTAGAACCTAATCATACCATGAAGAAATATCAATCTTTTTATATTATAAATCGTGAATTACAAGTAATAAGATGATGTCTTTATATAGTTAGGCTATACAACCCTAAGAAAATAAAAATTACAATCCTAGAAAAATATAGATCACCATACATAATAAATCTAACAATATAATAATCTAACAATGAGATCACTATCGATGTATAAAGCGGATAAGAGAAATGGAGGAGATTAAGAATTCAATTGTAAACGATCCAAAAGCGTAGGGTCTGGCTGGAAAAAGATGGGTGGTAAGTATCAAACAACATACGTAGAAGGCGCCAGTTGCAAATGCCGAATACTGTTCTTTACATTAAAGCTGCGCCTAACAAATGTAACAAGATGAGAAGCCCTTCGGGTAGTAACCCTCCAAATAAAAAGAAAAGTAAAACAAGAAAATTATTACTATGATAATCACGAGTGAATGAACTAGTTTATGCATATTTCGAATAATACCATAAGACCATAAAATTAAAGATGGGATAAATCCTAAGGGAAACCAAATTATTGACCATTAAAAAATGAATAAAAATTGACCACTAATCCCATGATACCATGAAATCAAGAATAGATAAACCATTCAATGGGATTAATCGAACTATGCTCAGAACATTATTATTATTATTAAGATGACTTAGGGCTCACACCGATAGCACCACGTGTCATTTTTACCGGTCCTCGAAAAGGATTCAAAGTTCCTTTGATTTGAAAATTCAAAATTGTGTGTTCAAATAAAGGTGTAGTTGGAATCCACCAAAACAATGAAAGGATATATGTATATGGGTGTCATGGGGCAGCGGTGGGGTTCGCTTTATTCGCAAAGAGCTAAAGACTCCGCAGAACATCGACCCACGTGTCGTTCTGCATCAAATTAAAGGAAAGATGATGCCGTTGTCACGAATCACCGAATCAAATATCTACGCCCACAAGCAGAGGAAGATGTCAATGTCATTGTCATTGTCATTTCGGCCAGATTATTTACTATTCATTTACCATTTATTAAAATTTCAAATTCCGCATGCCCCCTCTCTCTCACGTGGTCACAGATATGCAGGACATAATCGTATGGATGACTTTGTAAAGTCAAATGCGACCAGAAGGCAAAGACCCTCCAACCAAGCAAATTGATGTCTCTCTCTCTCTCTCTCTAAAAGAAAACGCGCTCAATACATGCTTATATAAACTAGATGTCTATGTCAACTCACTGCATTTGATCGGGGGTAATCCTATCCCAATGATATAACAATTAAGCTATCCTCAACATTTCAAATGATATTGGAATTTGGATTTATAAGAAGACAATTATATGACTCTTAAACAATCCATTTTCCTAAAAACTAAAGTTCTTACACTTCAAGTTTAATATGAATATTATACTTTTAAAATATCTTACCCACTTTCAAAATCATTGCTCCCATTCTCTCATCTTATTTGAAACTCTAATTTATTTTGTTCTTTTTTTATCCTATTGGGAGAGAAAGAACTACTTTTTGTATTGTTTTATCTGGAATATATATGAAGCTTTCTTTCCTTAATAAAGTGGTTTCTTTCTATTCAATTTGAATTTTTCTATTTTCATTTTCCTTGCTTTCTTATGTTTTTATTATCACTGTTACTAAGTGCGGCTGTTTATCGATTTTTGTATAGTTGATTCAAATAGCAAAGATCATTTGATTAATAATGCAACAAAGTCACTTTCAAAATTTCTATCATTAATATGCTTTAACCATTTTTCTATTATTAACTTCATATTATGTCATCTTTTAATGTTTTTAAATGTTTGATTTTATGTTCTGTCTAAAAGGTTAATCCATTTTGAATCAATGAATTTCTTGGCTTACATTATAAAAAAACACTCTTTTACTTGAGAGATAAATAAAGTAGACGAAATTCTTATGGACTTTCAAATACTTAAATGAGAAACAAATATTCAAATTGCGAGACCGAACTCTATGACTTTCTAGCGCACATTTATCATGTTAAACAATCAATTTTCCTAAACCTCAATATTGTAATTATCCGAACTTTTAATTTGAGCTAGTCAGGCTAAGAGCAATCTTAAGTTTAACTCAAACACCATTCAATTTAATTAATTTTATAATATTTATAATATATACTCGTGATATATTAAGTTTTTATATTTTTAAAAATATCAAATTTTATTATATTATATATTTTTCATTTCCTTAAAAATGTATCTAAGTTTTTGTATTTATTATTTTGTATTATGTCATCTACTTAACTTGAATTAAATTAATAAACTTAATTCAACTAAAAACCTAAAATCAAACTTGACATATATAAGGTTTGGATTGAATATATAAGGTTAGAAATTCTAATTGAGCTAGTCTAAAATGAATAAATTTTAATTCAAAATTGTTTTGGCAAATGATGAATTAGTTTCTAAAATCACTCAAACACAACTCGGAGTGGATATAACTGCCATTTAAAATATTCCGCTTTCGACTCCGATATATCTATTCTTTGATTTTACTTTATTATAACGGAGCATCGTAGATATATTGATGGATATTTTTACATGAAAATCGATATATCGGAAATTAAATTGTTGTGATCAATCCATAACCGTTGGATCTAAGTCAGGATTTCAAATCTGACAATTTAAATATATCTCCGATATATCCCGATATATCGCCGATATTTCCACAAAAATTAAACCAACGCACGCGTGTGCCACATACAAGATATTTTCATGATATATCGGTCCAAAACCGATATATCGATGATATACTACCAAAGTTGATATCATGTCGAATATCACGATATCCGATATATATAAAAATATATCGGGTTGATATATAAGATATTTTCATCTCTCCGATATAATTATGTTTGTTGGTCCGGCGGGAATAACACCTCAAATAAATAAAATGAATCGCCAACCGACTCTCGAGATAAGAGCAGTTTTTGTTTTGTACTACTTTTCTCTCGTGATTATCTCACGCATTTCGTCAGATATCGATGAAAGTAATTACAATATTGGCGCCTATGGATAATGAACCTTTTTTTCCTTTTTCTTTTTTAATTACCCAATCATAAAACATGGGCCCACCTCTTAGAATGGAAGAGTAGGGTCTTTTATATATATATATATATATATATATATATATATATATTTATTATGATTTAAATTTGATCCTCATCTATTCAAACAAGTAGAATTATATCATCCTTATTTTTTGACTATTTTTCAAGGCTTGCCTTAGATAATTTTAGGTTATAAAGCACCCATTATTTTAACTGCTTCAGCAGAGATTTGTTTATAATTGTGTTTGAAGAAATTTACCAGATGACCTTAGCTTTTGCTCATAGTTTATATGTATTTGTTTTTAAAAAAAAACAAAACAATATTATTGATTCGCATCTATAATAAATCGATAGAGAAAAATATAAATAGCTAAAAAATCAAGGGATAGAGAATGAAATAATATTCAGTTAATAAATATAATAAATCTGTATAAAACTTATAAATTTGATAAAATAGTTATTAGAAAATCCGGTGAATCTCACTTTTAATGTAATCTCAATAACCAATAACAAGATGATGAACAACATCACATAACATAAAAAACAAACTAAAATATAAATTTTAGTGGAAAAACCATTTTATTAAGCAAAAAAATAAAAGAAAAATATTTATATGAGTGATTTTAGGTCAAGAATAATAAAAAAATAAAAACAAACTAAAATATATTTGATAAAATAGTTATTAGGCATCCATAATTCCGCTTTAAACAGCCCCAATAACTGCAATAATAAATACGATAAATTTCAACATCACATAACATAAAAACAAACTAAAATATAAATTTTAGTGGAAAAACCATTTTATTAAGCAAGAAAATGAAAGAAAAATATTTATATGAATGGGATTTAGGTCAAGAATAATAGTGGCCACTTTAGTAGACTTGGTAAGAGACTATTTGCTAAAATAGTTTTAAATTATAGTTTATAATGGAACTTTTAGAAACTATTACATTAAAGTTTGTCTCGGAAAATCCTAAAATTATTTTTAATTATGATTTATTTTAATTTATTTTATATAGTAGTAGAGTTATATATATTTTTGTGAAAAGACAATTTTAAAACTATAGAATAAATTATCATCAGAATAATTACCGAATAAACCATGTGGAAGACCGACCCTTGTCAGTGGTTGTTTATTCTCGAGCGGACCCCACTACAAGATTGGGGAATTACGACTTTATTAACTTTTTGGGACAACCTTATGGAGACTTTGTAAAATAAAACATATGGTTTCTTTGGCACGCCTCAATCATGAAATTTTAATGATAGAGAAAATGAAAATATGTTTTCACGTACATTTGAATTAGAGCCCTGTGAATCGTGGTCTTTTTAATGCAATACAAACACATTCTTTGTAAATTTTCTCTGAAACTCAATTTCTTTCCATGACCGCATTCTCAAAGTCGCCTGTAGGATTCTACGTCTGCATTCTCAAAGAAATGAACAAGATGGAGAAGCCCTCCTGAAGGAATGGAAAGAGTAATTCACCAAGATGTGCTGGGCATCTTGAAGCCTATATGAGGGTTGTTTTGTATCTAGTTTCTCTGGGGTAGTACCCCTTCTGCTAATTAAAAAAAAAAAAGTAAAACAAGAAAATTATTATTACGAGATCGTGAGTGTTTGAAGTATTTATACATATTTTCGACTAATCCCATAAAATTATGAAATTAAGAATTAAATAAATTTTTCGGCTCCAAAGATTTTAAAACAACTCCAAACATGATCGATAGAAAACAAACAAAAATCGACCACTAAAACCCATATATAGAATTCATGAGATCAATAAATGGATAAATCATTTATGGTTCTAAGAGCATCTTCAACAATCGAAGAATACTCTAAATAGATGCTAAATTGAAAAAAGAGCCTAGCAAGGGAGGCACAATGAGAGCAAAACGATTGCTGATGAACAGTGATCATCTATTTTTTGGCAAATTTGGCTGTAAACTGTTCATCAGTAAAAAATTGGAAAAATCTCTTCTACCCTTATAATATAGCCGTTGGACAAAAAAAAAATTGATTTTCCACAATATGACCGTTGGAGATGGAAAATTTTTTGTGTTTCAGAGATTCCTCTGAAAACCAAAAAAAAAAAAAAAACAACCAATCTCCTTTAAAAAATTCATAAAAACCCTAAAGGTGATTCTGAGAACCTGCAAAATATTTATCGCCACATCGATCGCATTTTCCTATTAATCACAACACATTGATTTTTTTTCGTATAGTTGATAAATTATTTATTTTTTATAAGAACTACAAATAATTTAAAAATTATTTAGTTTGATATGGAACATAATTTTCAACTACAATTTAATAAATATTTTATAGTGTTTGGAGTGATATAAATGAATGAAGGGTATATGATGTAATTATTAAAGAAGAGAAAGGTAAATTGGAATATATTTGTGATAGATAAAACTTTAGATGCTCGTCTGAGGATGTGATCTTAGCTAAAACTCTTTATCTAAATCTCAAAAAATGACTTTTGGGGAGCAAAATATAACTTTGTATATTTCACCCTTGGGGACATTAGTCGGAGATGCTCTAAGATCCTAAGAAAACTCAAATAGATGGCTATAGAAAAGGAACCAAAGATTCGGACCAATTGAAACATGACATGGGGCTTGTTTAATTTTTGTTTTTGAAAATTGTATTATATTTTCTAAAACAAGAAGGATTGTTATTTATTTATTTTTTTAAATACAAAAATGATGTTATCTTATTTTGAGAAACGATTCTCAACCCATAGGGTTCCTATTTTGCTTTTGAAGTCATTGATAGCGTAGAACGTGCCATTTTGGCTTGTCCTGGAAAAGGACTCCAATGGAGAAAATGAAAGTCCCTTTTAATGGGAAAATTGTGTGTTCACTTCACATACGCAGATGCGATGAGAAAGAACAAAGGACAAAATTGTGATAGTCGAATCCACCAAAACAATGAAAGGATTGATATGAAAGAACTGGTGTGTGTGTGTGTGAACACTGACCCACATGGGGCCATCACAATAAAGGAAGGAAAAAGAAGAAGATGATGCTGAAAGCCACAAGCACTGTGCAAGTGAGGAAGAAGAATCCTCAATTTTTCGACTTTTTCTCTCTACTCTATTTATGACTTCTGAATACCATTATTGCTTTTTCATGGTCTATATTCTCTACTCAGATTTCAGAAGCACATGTTTATTAAAGGCCGGATTCTTCGTGTTTAGGATCTCCACACATATCGTGTCCAAATGTAAAACCCCACATGTCTAAATATCAATTATCACAAATTATGTAATTCTCTTAAATCAAAGTATGAATGATAAATATAAAAATGGTTGCTATTAAATCATAGAAATAAAGGTTTTTAGGTTAAAATAATGATTAAAATGAACTCGAACGTCGAAAAACCCAGAGTAGTCCTATGCATGCACTCGAGAGTGTAAAAACCGTAATTTAGTTAAAACAAAACGCCCAATGAACAAGAAATGGGGCTGCTAGGTTTAAAACCCTTTTCCACTCCATTTCTCTCATTTTCTTTGACTTCACTCTCACCCCACACCCTGGGAACCCTAGGAACCTAAGTAGTAGAGGAAAGAATGGCGGCGACCCGGATCAAAGCCTCAAGATCCCCATACAAACCAAGGATTGGGGGGGCCAGAGGGGGGTTTTCTCCCATTCACTTACATTGAGGCTAGGGTATGTATATATGTACGTTTTGGGGCTATAAATGCTATTTTTCCTGGTATTCTAAAACCATTCTCTATATGTACGTGGGAATGAGGAATTTTATTCTCAAAATCCAAGTTATTCTTCGGGATTGATTTCTAACCCTAAAGGATTTGTGTGAGTAGTAAAATAACGCGGCATGATCTCGCATTCTGGTATAACTACTTCAAAATGGTTTTACGACATCATTCTTGTAAGTTTGTTTATGGTAAATCGAGATATACGGGATGATCGGGTCGTGAGATCATTGGTCGGGTAAAATAAATTTCAGTATGGTGATCGAGAAATCCAAAGTGGGGGGATTATTATATATTAAGGAGATTTTTACGTAACATGGGGGATTTTTTTTTATATAGTCTGGGGGATTCTACTATGGTGATCATCGCCCGACCCGACTCGCCCTGGACCAAGACGACTTTGGCCCGACTCACTCGAATGATTTTCTTTTGGCTGTGGATTTTTATATAATACGATTTTTACATAACTCTGTGATTATTATATAAGACATGGGGGATTTTTACATAACACGGGGATATTATATATTATGGGAGATTTTACGTAATACGGGGGATTTTATATAGTCCGAGGGATTCTACTATGGTGATCACTCGCCCGGACCCGACCACTCCTGAGACTGCTTTCCGACCCGCCCACTCACCGAATGATTTTCTTATGGGGATTTTTATATAATATGTGGATTTTACATAACCTAGAGATTATTATATAGTATGGGGGATTTTACATAACACGGGGGATTATCAGATATTACGGGGATTTACATAACACTGGGATTGTTATATAATGAATGAGAGGTTCCTTATAAGGATGCTCAACCTATACTTATACTACTAGGTTCCTTATATGATGTCGAGAAAACCCTACTTTGATATATGAGAGGTTCCTTATAAGGATGCTCAACCTATACTTATACTCAAGAGGTTCCTATAAGGATGCTTCGAGAAACTTACTTTGATATATGAGAGGTTCTTGCGTAAGGATGCTCAACCGATACCTATACTCAAGAGGTTCCTTATAAGGATGCTGAAGAAACACTACTATGAGGAATGAGAAGTTTATTAAGGATGTTTGAGAAACAAAACAAATAATCGTTGGAAATGGTATCGTGAAAATGTGTATACTCGCTTACGCTGCTTAAGTGTACATTTACTAAGTGTTTTCATAAACTCGAGATCTATTTGCAATGTCCTCGGGGGTTTCCGTAAAACGGTACAAACCTAAGGATATGTTATAAAACAAAATGAGACCGACTCTTTTTTTCATACTTTCTAAACCTCATTGAGTTTTGGGAGAATTTTCCTATTGCAGCTTCGTGCTCACCCCCCCCCCCCCCCTACTTACATCCCTTCGATTTTTACCTTCGAGGATAAGGGTAGGAGTCGAGAACCCGCGCACGGGGAAAGCCCCACCCGAGGGGAACTTGACCCGAGGAGAACACTTAGAGCTATCATTTTCTCTTTCAGACTAATTAGATAAATTATTTTGAAATCACAGAAGTCTAAGATTCGTTATTCCACGCTGAGTATCATAGTTTAATTCTTGAAATGTAAATGCTATCATTGGCATATTCTTTTGTTATTATGCCCTCGTTTCTGCTTTAGTCTTTAGAAGGTTATCAGGTACTTCTACTATGAATAGAAATTCCGGGATAATATTGTAAGTCATACTGGAGCAAACTGCCCAATGCTGGACGCTAAGTATAATCTGATAAACAGGTTTCGGCAGAGCTTCCCATCAAGGGACTCGCCCCAAATTTTGTTAAATTAAGGACCCTTGGTCATTTATAGATTTTATTAAGGCTCTTGCTGGGTGTAAAATGATGAGTCGTTAGTATGTAACGACGTCCCAAGGGGCACTAGCATTACAAAGCTGCATCGAGCTCAGCTTTAGTCTCATACGGAGTCAGAGGTTATGGGGCACCACCAAGGAGAGAGGATTGTGATGGGTAAGATGGTCAAGTTTAATTAGATGTCTTTACACCAAGGAACAAAAATCGCGAATCGACGTGCGTAACGGATTCGGTGGACAAAGCGACAAATTAATCAGGACTTGATCGCTTCAGACTAAGCGGGTATGATGTTATATTCGGGATGGACTCACGTCCACTTTCCCGCAAGGATGGATTGTTTTCATAATCACAATCGGGCCACTATTGCAGAGGGGTAGTTTCAAGTAGGCATGAAGCCACTGAAAGCTCTTAGCCAGCTTGATCGAGATGGTATGATAAAGACCCTACAGGTGGTGTTGCATTACTCCGATTTCCAGGATGTCTTCCCAGATGAACTACCAAGGTTACCCCCAATAGTAATTGAAATCATATCGACCTCATCCCGAACCGAACTCCATATCCATCGCCCTACCGTATGGCACCTTTCTTTGAGCCAAAGGAGCCAAGGAAGCAATTCGACCAATCATTAATATCGGGTTTATCTGCCTAAGGACCCCACTCGGGAAGCTCCAAATTCTTCAGAAAAGAAGCATGATGAAACCCTTCCGCTTATGCACGCATCTACGCACGTCAATGTGGTGACGTTGAAAAATAAATACTCTTTACCCGATAGATACTTATCACTACCAAGGGTTCTAAGTATTACACCAAGATCGATTCGCTGCATTGTGGTGCCATCAATTGCGAATCAGGGAGGAGGACATTCCTAAGACTGCTTTCCGTACCCGGTATGGTCATTTCGAAAGTAATATTGAATAATGTCGCTCGTGATTAATACCCCGCAACTTTCATGGATTCGATGTACGTGGTATTTCCTCGAATCGTATCTCGATCAATTTGTCATCAGGTTCATCGACATGACATACTAATCTATTCATACTTTCCACCCCCGAGGAACATGAACGCCATCTCTAATCAGGCTCGCACTTCGAGGGAGCAAGTTATATGAAGATGAGCAAATGCGAAGTTTTGGATTTAAGGAGGTGAAATTCCTTGACCGTGTGGTGTCGGAACGGGGTGTAAATTTGTTGACCCAGCAAGTTGGCTGATGATGATGGGACCGCAAAGAATGTGGCCAGTGCGTGCTTTGGGCTTAGCGGGCTCTGTCGGAGGTTTGTGGAGGGATTCTCAGGCTTGCAATGCAAATGACTTCGCACATTGAAGGAAGAAATTCTTGTGGACTCCAGGAGTGTAGACTGTTTTCACTTTGAAGGAGAAAATTGACAACGCCACGTGTGTGTTTCCAAGCGGTGGGGAAGAATACGGGTGTACAGTGATGCTTCTCTCTGAGGCTTGGGATGTCTTTGTGGGAAGGTAGTTGCTTGGCTCGGCTCGAGACTCATGAGCGGGAACCCCCTCATGACTTGGGAACTAATAGTGTGGTAGTTTTTGTCTTAGTTGTGGAGGTGCTACTTATATGGGAGAAATTCCAAGTGTATTAGGATCATAAAGGCCTCGAATATCTTCTGCAAACAAGACTTGAATCTCAGACAAGGAGGTGGGTTTAGTGCACGGAAGACTATGACTTTTCTACTGACTATCTCATCAGGAAAGGCAAATGTAGTGGCGGATGCATGACGAAAGTCTCGGGATGAACTCAATGTTTCCATAAGTAAATGGAAGTTGAAGGATGCCCTTAGAATTTTGATCTATGGATCGGGAAAGTGAATCTCGACCATGCATATTCCATCTTGTAGCTCAACCATTGCTTCGGCAAAGGATCGTGACGTTTCAGTGAAGAGACAATGAGTTGGAGGCTATACGGAGTAGGTTGGAGAGGAGTGAGATGGTTGAGAATTGGGCAATAATTAATGATGAGTTACGGTTTAGGGAAGGGTTAATATTATGCCGATCCATGATGGATGTAGGAGAGGTGGTGGCGATCAGATACTGCATCGTTCGAGTTCTCCGTCCATCAGGAGTAACAAAATGTATAGGGACATGAAACGGCAGTATTGGTGGAAGGGAATGAAAAGGGATGTAGCTAGATGCATTTCAAAATGTCTTATTTGTGTCAACAAATTAGGGACTGAGCACCGCGGGAGGATTACTTTTCGATCCTTGCACATCAGTGGAAGTAGGATCACATCACCATGGACTTGTGGCTGGTTTTCCTGCGGTGCGCCGCGAGGGCATAATATATCAGGGTTATTGATGATAGACTCACCGTCAGCTCGACCTGGACATGGTAGACCCGGACCTGTAGACCACTAACCTTCAGCTCATCGTGAGATTGGTGAAGGCATGAGTTCATCACATTGATCAGTCGTTCTCAGTGAGTCACCGAAATCTGCGATCAGAGTCACCAGTCTGTGCATTTCATCTCATTGGACATCAATCAGAAAAGTTGATAGTGCAATGATTATATTGTTACTTTGTTAATTTGTTTCAGACTGATAATATTTGTCATTAGTGAGTTCTTTGTCTGCCAGTTACCAGTGCAAATATTAGACAGATAGTAGCAAGTCTTGAATCTTATCATGAAATGTTTGCGGGCCTCTGACAAAGTTGTGAAACTAAAAAGAAGGTCGACTCATTCGGGAGGCTATGAATAACGAAATGACAGAAAAGTTATGCGGATCGTGACGAAGACCGCGGTTCAAGAAGAGGGGATTATGTATTCCTCAAGATGTCCCCCAAAAGGAGTGTTTAGATTTGGCGAAAGGAAAGTTAGCACCAGATATATTGGACCATTTGAAGTGATCAAAGTGGTAGGCAAAGCGTGTCGGTTGCGATTGCAGCTGGTTAATGCGAGGTGCATGATGTATTCACGTATCAATGTTGAGGAAGTGTCACGCTCCGGATTGTACCGTCGTAAACTTGGAAGATATAGAAGTCAAGATGGGGTAACATATGAGGAACAAGCGGTGAGGATTCTTGATTACCAAAGAAAAGATTAGCCCTTGACAAAAATCATCAGAGCTAGTGAAAGTTGTGTGACACCATGGAGTGGAAGAAGCTACATGGGAGCCAGGGGCTAGAAATACGAGAGAAGTACCCGCATTTATTACGCTACTAGAGTAGGATTTGAGGACGAAACTTTCTTTAGGGTGGATTGTAAACCCCACATGTCTAGCTCATCGATTATCGTGGAGTGGTTTTACCTCTTGAAATCAAAGCATAAGAATGATAAATATAAAGGTATTACATAAATCCATAGAAATAAAAAGTTTTGCGGTTAAAATAACATTAAAATGAATCCGGAACGTCGAAAAACCTTAGAGTAGTCTATAAAACCCAATTGAGAGTGTAGTGGCAAATGTAATTTTGAAGAAAAGCAAAAATGCTCAGTGAAACAGTAAAAATCGAAATTGCTAGGTTTAAACCCTTGCCACTCCATTTCTCTCATTTTCTTTGACTTCACTCTCACCCCACACCCTTTGGAACCCTAGGGCAGAGTAGGGGAGGAAGAAGGAAGGGCGGTCGCGGGATCAAAGCTCGAAGATCCCAGCACCACAGAGCAAGGATTTAAAGTGAGTTTCTCCCGATTCACTTACATTGAGGCTAGGGTATGTATATATGTACGTTTGGGGCTATAAATGCTATTTTTCCGGGTATTCTGAAACCATTCTCTATATGTACGTGGGAATGAGGAATTTTATTCTCAAACGGGTTATTTGGGGATTGATTTCTAACTCCTAGTGATTTGTGTGAATAGTAAAATAACGTGGGTATGATCTCTTGTATTCTATAACTACTTCTTAAATGGTTTTATGATTGGTTGTGGATTCTTAGAAGTTTGTTTATGGTAAATTGGAGATATATGGGATGATTGTTGGTAAAATAAATTTTCTGGTATGGTGATTGAAGAATCCAGTGGGATATTTTTACGTAACAGGGGGGATTTTTTTTTATATAGTCTGGGGGATTCTACTATGGTGATCAGCACCGCCGATTCAGGCTCACTCGGACTGTTTGAGCTTCGGTCCAGACTCACTCGGGAATGATTTTCTTTGTGGGATTTTACATAACCTAGGAAGTTGTTGTAATATAATATGGGGAGTTTTATAAGCATGGGGATTATTATATATTATGGGAGATTTTTACGTAACATGAGGGATTTTTATATAGTCTGGGGGATTCTACTATGGTGATCATTGCTCGATTTCTACTCACTCGGACCTGTTTCCGACCGGTTAAGGCTTCTCGCCAGGAATGATTTCCTTTATAGAGTTACATATAATATGGGGATTTTACATAACCTAGGAGATTATTATAGTATGGGGGATTTTTACATAACACATGGGGGATTATTGTATATTATGAGGGATTTTTACATAACACATGGGGATTGTTATATAATAGATGAATGTTCCTTACTTAAGGATGCTCAACCTATACTTATACTCGAGGTTCTTATAGGATGCTTGAAACCCTACTTTGATGTAGTGGAAGGTTCATGGCAGATGTCAACTATACTTATACTCGAGGTTAAACTTTTATAAGGATGCTTGAGAAACCTACTTTGATATATGAGAGGTTCCTTATAAGGATGCTCAACCTATACTACTTATACTCGAGTTTCAACTATGAGATAGCCGACCTACTATGATATATGAGAGGTTCCTTATAAGGATGCTCAATCGATACCTATACTCAAGAGGTTCCTTATAAGGATGCTTGAGAAACACTACTATGAGGAATGAGAAGTTTATTGTAAGGATGTTTGAGAAACAAAAACAAATAACGGTTGGAAATGGTATTTGGTGTAAATGTGTATAATTTGTTGCAGCGTTGCTTAGTGTACATTTACTTAAGTGTTTTCATATAAACTTGAGATCTAGTACAATGTCCTTGGTTTGTAAAATGGTACAGCTATGATATGTTATAAAACAAAATGGGGCCATTGTTTTTCATACTTACGCTTGTTGGGTTTGGGAGGGTACTCTACGGAACCGTGCTCACCCCACCTTACATCCCTTTCGGATTTACCTTTGAGGAGGTGGTAGGAGAATTTGAGGAACCGCGCCTGGGAGGCCCACACAGGGAATCTGGTCAGGAGAACATGTGGAAATTTGCTCCGGTTCTTTGTACTAGACTAGATAAATTATTTTGAAATCATGTAAAGTCTAGTATTTGGTTATTCCGCTGCGATATCATAGTTTAATTCTTTGGAAATGTAAATGTCATTGTTGGGCATATTCTTTTGTTATTGCGGCCCTGGCTTGGCTTAGTCTTTTAGAAGGTTATTGTGTGTACTTCTTACGGTGAATAGAAATCTTTTGGGATAATATTGTAAATATGTGATGGATAAATGGGCCCAATGTGAGGGATGTGTTATAATCGCACAGGTTGTGTTTTAGGGTAAACCGACAAGGGAAGCTACAACTCAAATTTTGTTAAATTAAGTACCCTTGGTCATTTATAGATTTTATTAGTGCTCTCATGGTGTAAATGGTTGTATGTAATGATGTCCCAAGGGGCATTTGGGGCGTTACACCAAATTCTATTAAGTTAATTTTTTAAGAAAATTAAGTGTTTGATTACGTGTTAATCTCATGAGACTTTAAAATTAACAATAAAATAAATCATCAATAATTTTAAGAGGACTCGATTGGGTATTTCTACCCTTATGCATGACATTAGCTAAAATCATATAAAATAAGTCACCTTCTCATGATTTCAAAATAATATTAGAATTTGATTTATAAGAAAATTATATGACTCTTGAAAACTAAAATCGTATAATTTAAGTTTAATATAAATATTATACTTTTTACTCTCTCTTACTCGGAGAGATATTAAATTAGACAAATATTCAAATTATAGATAACGAAATCATGACTTTTAACTATTAATATTATGTTAAATAATCAATTTTCTTAAAACCTCAATATTATAAATATTTGTAACTTTGGTAGGTTAAGACAACTTAAAGCAACCCAAACACGAATTTAATAATTTTATAATATTTATAATATATGCTACCGTATATTATAACTTTTATATTTTTAAGAAAATATCTTATTATATTATATATTTTTCATTACCTTCAAAAAAAATTGTATCTAAATTTTGCTTGTTTTTCATTATTACTATCTTAGGTTTTTATGTTATTATTTTGTATTATGTCATCTTATTAATTTATGAATTAAATTCAATAAGCTTCGAATTCAACCCAAACCTAAAATCAACTTGGATTGAATATATAAGGTTAGAGTCGGATTAGGTTTTGACTTAAATGAATCTTAAAAAAGATAAATAAATTAATTGATAATATTCCAATATAGATAGTGTTAGTCACCACTTTGGTGGCTCCTTCTCTTGCATATATTCAGCTTTCTTACTAATCAAAAATAAAGAAATTAAAATTTATGCATTCATATGAATGAACTAAAGCAAGGGAACCGTACTCTCTTTAGTCGCCACATTGGCGCTCTCCTCTTGAATATATTCATCTTTCTTATTTATCAAAAGAAAAAAAAAAAAAAAAAAAAAAGCAAAGGACCAGAATGGGGGTTGGGGTGGTAGTAACTATATCAACTTGCAAGCAACTCAATAAAATTTTAGACAAAATGTGCGATTAATTGTTAAACACCTGTAGAAGACCTGAAAGCAAATTTCTTTTACGGAATATTAGCATGAGTGCCACGTTTTGAATATCCTCAAAGAAAACAACCTCCTTCACTTGTGTCTTGAAATACATCTTCGCTCTTCTGAAACCCTAACAAGCTCTGTCTCGCTCTCCGAGGGCAAGAAAGGGGTAGTAAATTGAATGTTCATCAGGTAAAATCAGTACTTGGTCCTCAACAAGTGGACCTTTGCTAGTGCGCAGTATTGCTTTCTCTAAGCTGATGACTAGATGTGATTCCACCTCAGGGCTTGACAAACAGAACCAACAGTTTTGACCCTGAACTTATTTGTGTAAGAAGAATCATTAGTACCAAGCAATGGAATTAAGTACAAAGGAAAAAGCTTAATTAGAAAATAAGCTGATTAAAATTTGAAAACCCATCAATTATCTAAGAATTATAATAATTATCAATCTGCATTAAATTAGAAATTATTTACATCCATGAAAAACCAACCTGCTAGACTTAGCATTTTCAGATCCAGACCTCCTGCTAACAAAACCCTCACCTTCATCCTGCACTGTCACATAGTCTCTTTGTTGCTTGATTAGTGGGAGCTGTCTCTTCAATAACATTATAAGGAAATAAGGTAGTATTTGGTGGCTTCATAAATCTCAGCCGAGACATTGGGTGCTGGATGGAATGGAGAAATGGCATAAATAAATTTCTGAGAAGCAGGAACCAAGAACAAAAGGTTATTGAATGCTAAATCTAAATGCAACAAAGTAAAAATCAGAATTACGTCATACATTTTTACTCAAAAAAAAAAAAAAAATGCTAAGACATTTTCATGACTCCTTACTTATAAAAAAAAAAGTAGACATTTTTACCCAAAAAGGCACAGGACACAATTTATTTTTTATATAGCTTGGACTGGACAGAATATTTAGAACCACAAATTAAAGAATGCAGTAAGCCTTGAACAAAGGGCAAGACGCAGAAATCAAATAACAGTAAATATGAAGGTGATGGGAAATGCTTTCATCAAAGAGATAGGTGCTTAAGTGAATGGAACCCTTCAGGTGGAGGGGTACTAAGCAGAGATTAGAACAGTCTAAGGTAGATCCCTAGGCCACTTCACGGATAACATCATATCCATAATCCATGTCATCCCAAGTCATCATGCGTCCATCAGACATCCTCAATAAGCCTCATGCCCTACCAATCGGGGATCCTCCATACCATAGCAGCCATGACTACGAGATCTTTGTAATATTAGACCGGAACAATTTTTTTTTTTTTTTTTTTTTTTTTTATGGGTAATATTGGAGCCACTGGAACTATAACCTCTGAATGATAAATAAAATTGATGTATAAATTTGAACCGTTTGTGGAACTTTGTGCGAGAGGTAATAAAGGCGGTGGGTAGTCGGCCTCTAAGCGCTCTCTGTCGGGAGGCAGAGATTAAGGCTCTAATTTAATAGCTCCACCTAATCCGATCCTCGAGCCAACCTAAGCAACATCTCATGCATGCGCGATTCTGGTAGCAACTATAATCTCCTCATACATGGTGTCGATGTCTCGACAATCGAACTAATCTAAATCAACACTAATCAATGCGCCACACTGTAATCTCGAGAGCAGGCCAAGCAACATCTCATGCATACTTGAGTTATGGTGTCGATGTACACAATACTCCAAAAGCTGATCCTAAACCAACTCTAATCAATGCCTATAATCTTTGAAGGATCTAGGTGGGAGTTTAGAGATTCTATGAAGCATAACTCATACAAATGAGAACATGGTTTTGGGATGGAAAAACATTTTGGATATAGGATAAAAACTTATACTCCCAAATATGCCCAATAATTAAATCTACAGTGGTTGCAAGTATGATTGAAAAGTTTTTTAATCAATAGTTCATAATACCTTATTGCAATAGACAAAAGATAGAAAGCTATTGGATAACATCATACTTAAGTAGGTACTTTTTTATAGATGCATGCTTAAACTAGGTACTACTCTCATTTAATTTTCGATCAGGTTGACTTTAAGATAATGATGTTAGCTTTCAAAATAATGTTCTAAAAAATGCCATTATATAGACAATGTTTTGAAACACAAAGGGATCATCGAATTAAAGCAAATAACATCCACGAGAAAATAGGTCACAACAAATTGTATCAAAATCGAGTCTTTAATCCCAATCATACGGTAGGAGTCCATGACCATGTAAGGCTTCAGTGTGGGAATCGATGTTTTGAAACATGGCGGCTCGTCAAGGTTAAAGCAAATAGCATCACCTTGAAGAGAATGGGTCTACTTGAATCGAATCAAAATCAATCTTTAATCCCCAATCCTTTTTTTTTTGATCGATTTTAATCCCCAATCCTTATGTGAGAGTCCATGACCATGTAAGGCTTCCAGTGTGGGAATCCAGTGTTTTGACTACCCTATCATTGTCGTACTTTTATTCAAGGCGGTGGAGACTAAGAGATCTTAACTTAGATAAAGAGAAGTTTTTGTTGAGATTGACTAGAATAGTTTCTAACCTTCACACAATAGGTAGGTGTGTTTAAAATCGTAGATATATCGAATAATATTTGACACACAAAAGGGGTGGGTCATTACAAAGTAACACTAAAGATACTTGGTAATACACACAGTTTATATCATACCAAAGAACAGAAAGATGGTGGAAGATTGTAGAAAGCTAGTTGAGAAGGAGAATCATACTGTTTATCTTTATTTCCAACGGGGCAAGACACAGCGGGTTATGCACGGCATCAAGATTGGAGTATGGTTCTCGATCATGCCCTTTGTACCGGCAATGTGATAGCTATTGCGAAGACAACCTATGGTCGGAAACGATTCTTGGTTTGTCATGCTACAAATATTAATGAACATACAAAATTTTCCACAATGATCGAAGTATGGCCGATAAATGGCAAATTTTCAAATATCGATTTACATTGCTCAGACAAAGAGCGACAATGAAATAAAGACCAGAATTAGCATCATCAAAAAAATCATCGAGAAGGTTACACCCGACTTATTATATTAATTGGTCTCGATGATAAAAATATGCCCCTCCATTTTGAAACTGATTTTAGACAAAAAAAAAAAAAAAAAAAAGCGATCTCAAGTTTTAAAGCTACAAGAATTTACCTTCTTTGCTCAATCCATTCAATGCCTAGATAATTATTGCAATTATCCTCACGTTCCACATGGGGGAAAAGAGGTATTTCGAGGCACACATGGTAACAAAAATATCAGTGAAGTTCACTTGAGACTTGGTCCTCCCAATGCCTCTTTTTATGGAGATATGGCTTTACTTGATTTCCTATAACATTATTTTCTAAGTGATTCATAGAAAAATCAAGTAGCATGTTGTGTTGGTCCACACTTAGCTGAACAAGCGAAACAGATAGGGCAACTTTTGTGGCACATTTGCCACTCAAAGTCTCAAACAAATTAAATACTTTTAATTAGAGATTTTCAAGGCAGATTCATATAAATGAAATAATTATCATGATCACAGCTGAATCTAATACTAGCTTGAAGTTTGAAATACACATTCAAAAAAATTATAATGGCAAATAAGAACTAGATTGGTTGAAAAAACAGAACTAGTTTTAGAAGAAAGATATGCTAAATAATTGTCCCATCAACTTACGAGGTTTAATTTCCCCTACTAGCTCTGATATGAGTAGAATCACTACCTGATGAATCTGAGATTCCTGGAGGAATATTAGATGTAACAGCTCCTTTGTGACTCACTGGGCCATTCATTAGTGGTATCTAGTGAAAAATCCAACTCATACGAAACTAGAAGTTAAGCAGTTATTTTAAGGCAATGAAATGACCAATGCTTCAACAAGGATATGTTAGAACAAATCAACTATTCCAGGCTCGTCCGCCAATGCCATAATGCAGCAACATCATCTTGACTGTATGTTCCAAATTGCTGACCATCTAATGATTGCCTACCAGAAATACTTAGGCCACATATAACCCTAATTAAGATTACAGAAAATCAGATAAGAACAGTAAATTGCAACAGCAATAACATGCATTCAGGTAAAAAAGAATATATATTTTAAGTAACCATTCAGTGATGTTTTGTTTATACTAGTATCAAAATTGTCAAAGTATCAACTAACCAATTACAACAATAAGCAATGAGCCACAAATTTCTTTTGTCTCCATAATGCTGCTGAAATGCAAACTGTCATATAATAAACAACAGTAGTTTGCGATGCAATTGAGTGAACAGTAACTCAGGGCAAAAGAGGCCAAAGGCATCAACTCAAGTAGTTTAAAGGCTGCTTGGTTGATAAAAAAAGGCCGTAACTTGTCAACTTAAACAAACTACCCATATTTGGCCCCAGAGAAAATGCAGAAAAACAAACCAAATGAACCGTTTTAATTCTTAGTCTTCTCACCATCTAACCCACAAACAATGCAATTCCTCAATCAAGTAAGCCTGATAGAACTAAGTAAAAAGCGAAGGTTTTCATTTTAATCTATCTGAAACTGCAAAGAATCATAGGGATTGCATGGTAATGGAGCAGGTCGTGTTTTCTGCTACCAAAGCCACACACGATTAAGGAAAATGAAACATATTTGTCATGTTTAAAAACAATTTTTCTGATTCACTTTTGAAAAAAAATTAAGAATGGAAATAGCAGCAATGTAGCATGCTCATTGTTACGTAGATGATGGATTACAACTTACAGTTCAATTCCCTTTTTTACTTTTCTCTCTACTTACATGAAACCAAACAGAAAATGCATTAAAGATAAATTAACAAAAACCCATAATTCATACCATGGAAGTGAGACTTGCCTGCCTTTTAACCAATACAAATTATCACATATCCTCAAACCGTCCATCTTGAACCCTAGATTCGCCGAATCCCTGGAAGCAGCCAATGAAACCTTGGGCGCACCGATACCGTAGTCACCGATGAAGTACGTCGGAAGAGGATTTGAGAACGTCCTTCAATGTAGTCCGCGAACTCCTGGAGCTTCTCCGGCGAGTCCGGGAAGAACTGGCCCACGCAGATAACCGCATCCAGATGGACCAGCGGACTTGTTAACCTAATTGAACAATCAAAATTAATAACAAAAATGGATCAAAAACACTAGATTACAGACATATATTTACATAAATACAGAGAGGGAGAACGAAAGATCACCGATAAGATTCGCTTGACGAGCTGGTTGAGGCGGCCGAAAACGTCTCCACAGAGTAGAATTCTGGGAGGAGCCATGGGCCCGTGAGCGAGGGATACTGAACTGAGACTGTCGGAGAAAATGATGAAAGAGAATGGGCTATGATGGGCCAAACTATATGCAGGCCCGCTTGGGTTTGAAGTTTGCCGCCTGCAGGCGTCAATGAAATCAGGCCCAGCCCATAACAGCAATGGTCGCCCCTGTCCGGTTAATGTAAAGCCCGGAAAAGAAAAATGCTGATTTTTCCCAT
The DNA here is from genome assembly GCA_016808115.1 of Tetrastigma voinierianum. Classification (NCBI taxonomy): domain Eukaryota; kingdom Viridiplantae; phylum Streptophyta; class Magnoliopsida; order Vitales; family Vitaceae; genus Tetrastigma; species Tetrastigma voinierianum. Next base: position 29,172 of record JAEQBH010007728.1, on the reverse strand, counting down.
ATTTGTTTTTATAAAAAAAAAAAAAGTCAAAACAATTAAACTTAATTATCGGTGTTCCTCGAAGCCCTAGTTTCTTTTTATTCTTTTTTTCATCGAGAAGCAGGAGTGATTTTTTGTGCACGAGTGAGGAGTGGTTTCGATTTGAGAGCTTTGTTTGATATTTCTTTGTTTTCTTATGTTTATCGTCGAATTATTCTGACATTATGTTTTTATTGATTTTATATGAGTGATTGGTGGCAGCCGATTATCAAATCACTCTTGATCGGTATGTTTAATTAAGCGCAGCATCTTAAGTATTTTAGACATTTTAGGATTATCGGTGTTTAGGCTTTGGTAAATTTTATTTTATTATTAATTTAGATCTTTATATCATTATAAACCCCAAACTTACACTTATATTATTATTAAATATTACTTTTTAATTTAATTTAATTTATTATTATTTTTCTAATCTCTCAAATCTTCCCATGCCCCTATTATTCTTTATCTTCCCATGCCTTAACACCGTCACCCAACTCCAACCTACCCAACTCCCTCTCTCTCTTCTCCCCCTTTTGGCTTTCTCCCTCTTTCGTCCTTCTTTTCCCCCTTCTTCTTCCTTCTCCATTTCTCTTAATTTTGAACTCAAAAATAACTTCTTTTTTTTTTAGAAATTGGTTTAAATTTGACAAAAATAAAAATTATTTGTAAAACTAATCTCTTCTTTTATAAGCTTTAAATATCATCGATTTAGACAAAATTACCATGAGTGTCATCAGCATCGCATTTCTTTTGATTTTCCATTCCTTGAGCTTTTCTCTCTTCTAACCTTAAAAAATCACAGTTGGGTTTATTTTTTCTTCATTTATCATAAGAATCTTAACAATTTATCTTCACCAACTTAATTCTTGTTCTTCTTCTTATTTAAAAAACATCTCAAGTTCAAGAAGAAATGTCTATGTAGGATGTGTTGTGAAGTGATTAATATCGATTGATTACCCACGTGAATTTACGTTGGATTCCCCGGGTAGTCGGGTTCAGGTACCGGCGTGGGGTGTCGGATGATGACAATGGCAAGGTTGGGGATGCATATTATAATCAAGAGAGTGGCGGCAACAAGCCATGGTCTGGCAGAAATTATGGCTCCTGATGAGCCATGTGTGGGAAAAAGGAATCCCATGGCTCGCATTAGTAAATGTGGTTGATGATAATAGTAAAGGATTTAAGAAATAAAAGAAAGAAGGAAAAGGGATAACCGCACATTTAACGAGGAAGGAGAGGGAGGAAAGCTATACGTTACAGTCGTACGTATAATCTTCCCAAGGAAGTAGGAGAAAGGCAAAGAGAAAGGAGAAATGGAGAAAATGAAAGAAAATGAAAGGATGAGAGAAATGAAAAAGAAAGAAAAGCAAATGAAATGGAATAAGAAAAGGAAAAAGAAAACGTAGGGGAGAAGGAAAGGAAAAAATATACAGTGGCTTTCAAATTTGATTTTTAGAGAGAGAGAGTTTTCCTTCTTTCTAGAATCGTGGGTCAAATAGTCAAGTTCCTTCGTGATGAGAGTTGTTACGCTCGGAGAGGGACAGCGTAGGCACCAGTTTAAGAGGAGTTTTGACAAACTCAATAAAGGTAGGGGTTTTATCATACTTGTTCTAACTTTATTTAAAGTGTTTTGTGATGTTTAGGTTGATTGGCCGTGAGGAGCCGTTGATCGATTCCAAATCTTGGAACCGAAGTGTTAGAGGCCACTAGACCCATTTGTGCGGTCAGTAGGTTTAGGAATTTGTTTGTTTTGGGTCATTTGTGGATGATAATTTATTAATTAAATTGTGTGTTGGTAACTATGAGGCCGGGAAAAGCCATGGAATTCGGTTCCACAGAGGAGCAAATATAGATGAGTCATTTGCCCATAGACTGACCCATTATATATTTTAGGGTGTACAAGCAGCAGGTCCGGTTGTGTGAAATGGACCATAAATGTCCATGTGTTTTGGTATTAGTTGTTTTGATGTGAATGGCTTGATATGTGGAACTAGATAGGTTAAGACATGAGTTTAATGTGTTAACACTAGGACGATTATATGGAATAAAATTGTATTTATGTAAGCCATTGGAGATGAGATTATGATTTCTTTCAGTGAGCTAAATTGGGTGATGATTGATGTGTTAGATTACATAGTAATATAGTATAGTTGATTGAAAAATATACATATTGACATAATGTATAAATGGTTTTGAAAATGGCATAATGTTTCGTATTATCATGGCTCAGGTAACTAGAACTAGGTGTGAGTGCATGACATGATTTTGTAAAAAGCATTATATGGTTGCGAAGGAATTTCACGGGATGATATTGGAGAATTGGGTTAGGAGAGATGGGCCAACATATCATTTTGGATGAGGGCTGTGTTTGTTTCGAAGGCTCGCCAACCAATTCGCTGCGGAGGGTGATCTCATATTTTTGCCGACAAGTTCGGTAGTGTATTTTCAGAACAACGGGTTTGGCAAAATGATTATTTTCTCATACATGGCCCAGAGCGAGTGTGAGTGAGTCGGTGTGAGTTTCGTGACATGGGGTGATCGTAGGCGTTAGTGGGATCCGTATTTCTTGCTGGAGTGTGTGTTTGCCTGGAGCGTGCGTATGCGACTTAGGTGGAGTAACCCATTTGGGGTGATTCCACTGCGAGCATTAGCTCACCTGTCAGGGATATCATTTCACAGTACGGGGCGCTGAAGGCGGCTCATTTAGAGGTTGATTTGAAGAAGCCGGTTTGTGGCTTCTGATGGTTTGGACATAACATGTATTAAATTGTAGATTTTTTAATATATCATTTGTATAAAGTGTAATCAACTATTGGAATTATTAGGAGATAATTAGAATAGTTGTGATATTTGTTTTTATAGTGTGTGTGGTTTATGAGCCCAGAGCATTTTACTGAGTGAGTCTCGATCTGAGACATATAGATTTCTGCGGGTTGACGGGTAGTCAACGGACACCCGGGGTTTGGGGCGTCACAATAATTGATTAAAGAAGAGTTAGAATCGTAGGAGAAATAAATAAGGAAAGAAAGGAAAATAGAGGAAAAAAGAAAGTTGGAAATCCTAGTTGTAAACAAGCTGGGTGAAAGAGAGACGAAGGAAGCAATGAATTGAAGGAGAAGAGCTAGAATCGTGGGAGAAGAAATAAGGAAAGGTAAATGGAAGGAAAAGTAAAGTTAGAAGGAAATGAGAGTAAATTGTTATAAGGTGGTTAGAGGGGTAAAATTGTCAAAATGATGTATTTTATCCTTATTTTGGGTTTAACAAAAGGGATTAGATTTGCGATATTTTTCCGTTTTGTCCCGCACTATGGTTATCCCCCTCCTTTTTTTATAAAATCCAAACACGTTTTTGCTTTTTTCTCTGACATTCATTGCTTCTCTCTTTTTAATCCCCTAAAAATTAACAACTTTCATCTTAATTGGCATAAAGTTCACATGTGTATATACATTATGGGATTAGAATGGGCTTGATTATGTGAGATTTGGGCATGATGGAATGAAATTTGTTTTATATAAGTTTGAATTTTATATTCTTAGTTTTATTATATTTGGGATTAATTTAGGATATTTGGGTTCAATCATATGTTTGTGTTCTAACCATTAACTTAGGTGCTTTGGGTATACTTTCATATTGTTAATTAAAATTATGATATTTTGGATGTAATTTAGGGTTCTCATGTGTCAGGTGATTCTTGAATTATGAAAAATCAAATTTTGCATCACTTGAATTTATCCTAAGTTATCACTTTTTGAGTTGTTAATTAGTATAAAGAAGTTTAGTAAGCTTAACTTTTATTTAATTTAGTATGATTAAATGTTAGATATCCATATTAAATTAGGCTTAAATAATTAGATATTTAAATTGGAGTTGATTGTATATATTTATGTGTTAATGAAAAGAATAATTCAATAATTTTGAGTTAATAAAACAAGTTCATAATATGTTTTTTTAAATAATCTTTTTTGTCTCTAATAAAAAAAAAATAGAAAGATGATTTTCTTTTTTATAAAGAATCTAAATTTTGTTTTAAGAAAAATTCAAAATTTTTTTTTTAACCAAAATGTCCTTCATTCATTTGTTTTTAAATAAGATTGTCCATTTTTTAAATAAAATAACTTTCAAAGCAATTTTCAATAAAATTATATTTCTAATAAGAATAAAAAAATATTTTTAAAAAAAAAAGTTAAACTGTTAATTTTTCTTTTAAATTTTTTATAAAATAAATGTAAATAGTATCTCTAAATAAAATTGGATCATATAACTTTTTAAAAATAAAATTGGATATCCCTTTTATAAGTGAATAATTTTTTTTTATGTATTGAGTCATGTGATTCTTTTTCTCGGTATCCATAATTAATTAATTAATTAGTGCGGTCTCTAAGCTTGTTTATAGACACTTTTTGCTCTACGGGCATAGAGGTGTTTGGCTCATATCGTACATTCGAGATAGGTGAATTGAGCAGTTGGATTTGGTTTTTCATAGACAAGAACCATACAAGGGTTTTATTTCTTATTTTGTTTTCCTTTTAAAAAAATAAACAAAATAAGTGTTGATTCCATTTTTTTTTTAAAGAAATATTTTTTTTCATAATAAAAAATGAGTCTTGCCATCGAGTAAGACATGCGTGAAAATGTGGTTATTTGTCATCCTCTAATGTTTTTAATAGTTTGTTGTATATTCAAATGTATTGTATAGATAGTTTTGGATCGATGAAAATTTTCTTTTCCTAGTAAAAAAACTTAATTATTATAAATTATACTTTATAACTAATTTAAAATTTATACGATGAAAATAAAATTGATTTTAAAAATATGACCAACCTAAAATGTTAGGCTTATAACTTAAGAAAAGTTTGATTCAAAGGAAAATAAAACATAAATTTCTTTAAAATGCAATTATTAAAAACTAGTTGTTTTAAAATTTTAAATTTTAAATGATTTAGAAATTCGTCAAGAATACACATAAAACCACTTTAAATTTATTTTAAAAATACATTTTTAACAAATATATCAAACTTTTTAAAGTTGAAAATAGTTTTCAAACAAATTATTAAAATTTGTGAATAGTATTTATGAGTTGAAAAATAATGCTTATATGATATTGATTTAAATTTAGAACCTTCTGGTACATAATGTATCTATCAATAATTTTCTTGATATAGAGAATGTCAATTGTATGATAAAGAGTAAAAGCGAAAATCCACAGGGTGGATGGGAATGATGCAGGCGAGAGGATGGAGAAAGCTCTCCCAAGAGTGGATGAAACTCAACCTGAGATGTGACTTAAATGAGGAGACATCACTTCTGAAAGATGAGGTCCTATGAGATGATAATAGGGAATTTGGAAAGATGGGTATAATAGTTATGGCGGGCATTAGATATTTTGTTGAGAATGTCTTTGCAACTTGACCATTTGACAAGACCCTTATTTTTGTTCTATAAATTAAAAGTGTATTTGTTTTTAAAAAACAAATAATATTATTGATTCAAAATAATAATAAATCGATAGATAAAAATATAAATAGCTACAAATCATATATAATGAAATAATATTTAGGTTAATAATATAATAAATCGGTATAAAACCTATAAATTTGATAAAATAGTTATTAAGAAATATGTGAGATTCAGTTTTAACAAGCTGTAGTAATAACAAGATGATGAACAGCATCACACACAAAAATAAATAAAATATTAATTTTAGTGAAAAGACCATTTATTAAGCAAAAAAATGAAAAGAAAAATATTCATATGAGTGATTTTTTAGGTCAAGAATAATAAAAAAAAATAATTTTAATAGACTATAAAGAGACTATTTGCTAAAATAGTTTTAAATTATAGTTTGAGGAAGAAACTTTTAGAAACTATTACATTAAAGCTTGTCTGGAAAACCCTAAAATTATTTTTAATTATACTTTATTTTAATTTATTTTATATAGTAGTAGAGTTATATATTTTAAAATATTAATTTAAAAAGGATAAGAATAAATTGTCATCATAAAATAATTGCAAAATAAACCATAGGAAGACAGCCCTTGTGTGTTGTTTATTCTCTCGAGTGGACCCCACTACAAGATTAGGCTGTAACTTATTAACTTTTGGGATTAAATTTCATAGGATACTTTGTAAAAAATAAAAACATATGGTTTCTTTACATAGCTCAATCATGAAATTTTACCATAAAGAAAATGAAAACATGTTTCCACAAGACATTTGAACTAGAGCCCCTAGAATCGTGCCTTTTACATGAACAAACACATTCTTTATAAATTTTCTCGGAAAACTCACCCCCTTCCATGACCAGACATTCTGAGAAGTTGTCTGTAGGTTTTGATGTTCGTGATTCTTATAACATGATTAATGTTATATTCAAAAGGAAAATAAAACATACATTTCTTAGACCATTTCTTAAAAACTAGTTGTTTGAAAATTTTAAAGTTATTTAGAAAATACTTCAAGAATACACATAAATCACTTTAAATTTGTTTAAAAATGCATTTTTAACAAATGTATCAAACTTGTTTTTTAAGTTTGAAATTTGTGAGCCAGCAGGGGTCCGTTGACTACCGTCGGTAGCGGAATACCATGAATGTCGGGTATTGGCATTTCGAAAATCGAAGTAGTGTCTCCTTTGTGGGAGCTCTACTGAGTACAAAAGCTTGTATAGCGCAATAAAGCAGGTCGATATATCATCACATAAAGTAAAGCGGCCACTTGGGCCCATAAACAATACTCAGCAATATACCTCAACTATATCCTATAGTTTCAAAGAGTTAAACAATTCTCTTTTATACAACATATATTAAAATTCCAAAACTCTAATACATGTATACATCACAAAACCAAAGCCACAAACCGGCTTTCTTCTAGCGACTTCTATAGCGTGCCGTTTCCTCGCTCGCTCACATTTTATAAAATATAATATCCCTCGGCGGGGGTGAGCTAATGCTGATAGTGGAATCTCATGGGTGGGCTCTCCACCTAAGTGCGGTGCAATGTTCGAAATAAACACATCCAAGCGGTCGTGATCCTACTTGAATGTCTACATGCCATCCCCATGTCTCGAGTCCATATGACTCGCCACTTCTTACTGAAAGTATGTATGAGAAAATGATCGTTTCAAAACAAAACCTATTTGTTCTTGAAAATATACTCTGCAAAATATTCGGGGTAAAAATATGAGACTACCCTCAGTAGAGTGGTTGGTGAGTTTTAAAAATGAGTCATAGTCCTCATCCCGAAATGATACGTTGGCTATCTCTGACCCTGATTCTCGGGAATATCATCTGTGAATTCCTTTCAAAAACATTTCGTTTTTCTTTCAATTTTCATGTCATGCACTCACCTAATTTCTAGAGTACCCGGTGCATATAGAGATGCATTATCTCAATTCAAATCATTTTTCAGCAATATATCCAATATGCATATATTATCCAATTTAGAATCACACATGTAATTCAACAATATCAATCAACTCCCCGAATATGCTCACTTGGGCTAATGGCTATTCCATTTCCAATGGCCACCACACCACAATTATATTCCATATAATTGTGACATTAAGATAACACATCAAGCAGCCATTAACATATTAAATTCATCTCAATGGCTATGAACACAATTATATTTTATATAATTATATCATTATACTATCATTTCCACACAACTCAAATCATTTCATTTCATCAATTTCAAGCCTTGACACATGGACATTTTTGTCCATTTACACAAACCGATTTGTTTTTGGTCCCAGCAGGCTGATGGAGCTGTCACAGGTAGCCCCTCATCCTTCCCTTCGGTTCCAATTTTGAAACGATTTCCATAATATTCTAGGTCTCATACAGCTACCAACATACGATTTAATGCTTAATTTCCCACACACCTGGCCCGACCGGTTTGAATGTTTGTCACGAGACGGCCAAGTCTCAAAAATTCCTTACAATTTCGGTCCCATGTTTTAGGACCCGATCGTAACCCCTCCCGACCTCAAACCAAGCTGAAACATGATTTAAAGCAAATTTTATAGATTTAAAACACCCCAGTAGCCCGTAACAACCCTTTGTTTCTCATTGGGTTTCAATAAATTCAAACAATTAGGTCCCAGATTTGGGGCCAGATCAAATAACTCTTGAGGCCTCAAGCTAGCAGAAACATTGAAAAACACTTAAATAAAGGAGTCTTAAAACCCAAGTAGGGAGAAACCCACACCTCTCGGAGTTTGTCAAAAACTCACAAAATCACATTGACATTGCCCAGCGTGGCGGCTCAGCGTCAGGCGAGCTTCCCTTCTTATCCGGCTAGACGATTAGGATCGCGTGATATTTTAGAGAGAAGTTTCTCTCTCTAAAGAAATCTATAAAAAAAAATGGCATTTTTTGGTCTTTAAAATGGGAGAGATGACACTGTTGACTAATTTAGCATTTAGTGACTTAAAAACTTTTCTAAAAATGACGTTTATGTCCCTCTTTTCTCAGTTTTGACATTCGGCTCTATCTCGGCCTTCCATTTTCATCATTTCTCTACTCATACCACTTATGGTACATGAGTACTTGTTATATGTGATTTCGTCACATGAAAATAGTTTTACGGCGCCGGCAGCGATGCACCGAAAAATGTGTAAATTCAGGCGTACCGGAATTGATGAAGGCCCTCTTGTTAGCTAGATTTTGAAACCGATTCAATTGAAAATCAGTTTCATCATCCGAGATCTAGAGAATAAATTACGGATTTTAACTTGAAATTAACAATTTTATGTCGAAATTACGATTTTGCCATTTCCGAAATTTGGAATTTCTCGGGTCTTCTAAAAATAGTTTTCAAACAAATTATTAAGATTTGTTTAAGAACCTTCTAATTTTTAAGTATCACATCCAGCAACTTTCTTTTTTAACTGACATAGAATGTATTGTGTCAGTTATGTACCGGAGGAGCAAGAGTGGAAAGACGGTTATGCCCTCTTGAACAAGATGGAGAAGCCATCCTTAAGGAATGGAAAGAGTAATTCACAGGTGTCTTCAGGCATAAAGTAGATGAGAGTTGTTTTGTACCTAGTTTCTGCGGGGTAGTACCCATACGCTAATTAAAAAAAAAAAAAAAAAAAAGTAAAACAAGAAAATTATTACGAGATCGTAGTGTTTGAAGTATTTTATACATATTTCGACTAATCCATAAAATTATGAAATTAGAGAATTAAATAAAATTTTTGGGTCTAAAGATTTCTAAGACAACTTCAGATTGATGATTGGTAGAAAACAAACAAAAATCGGGCCACTAAATTTATAGGACCATGAGATCAATAAATGGATAAATTATTTGGTAGGTTCTAAGAGCATCTTCGACGGTTAATTAATACTCTAAATTTAGATGCTGAATTAAAAAACAAAGCTCACAGCGTGGAAATAATGAGAGCAAGCGATTCTTGTGATGAGCAGTGATCATCTATTTTTGGGCAAAATTGGCTGTAAACTGTTCATCAGCAAAAAATTGAAAAAACATCTTCTACCCTTATAATATAGTGGATTGGACAAAAAGAAAATTGATTTTTTTCATGCCATGGCTGGGTTGGAGATGGAAAATTTGTTGTGTTTTAGAGATTCTTTGAAAAAAAAAAAAAAAACAACCAATCTCCTTTTAAAAAAAATTCTATAAAAACCACAATGTGATTGAGAAATCGGCAAAATATTTATCGACTACATTGAATCAGATTTTCCTATTAATCCCAACACATTGATTTTTTTTCCTATAGTTGATAAATTATTTATTTTTCATAAGAACTACAAATAATTTAAAAATTATTTAGTTTGATATGGAACATAATTTTCAACTACAATTTAATAAATATTTTATAGTGTTTGAAGTGATATAGATGCATGAAGGGTATATGATGTAATTATTAAAAGAAGATAGATTCTTAAAATTTGAATAGATTTAGGATAAGATAAAACTTTTTAGATACTCGGCTCTTTGGAGATGATCTAAATTTAAAACTTTAAGCTAAATCTCAAAAATGACTTTTAGGAGCAAAAATACTGAAAACTTTAGATGTTTCGGTTTTTAGATGGCTCTTGGGCTCTAAGGTCCTAAGAAAACTCAAATAGATGGCTATAGAAAAGGGAACCCAAGATTTGGACCCGATTGAAAGATGACATGGGGCATTTAATTTTTGTTTTTTGAAAATTGTATTATATTTTCTAAAACAAAGGATTGTTATTTATTATTTTTAAATCTGAAAATGATGTTATCTTGTTTTTGAGAAACGATTCTCAACGTAGGATTCTATTTTGCTTTTGAAGTCATTGATAGCGTGAACGTGCCATTTTGGCTTGTCACGGAAAAATTTCGATGGAGAAAATGAAAGTCATTTTAATGGAAAGCGTATTGTTCACTTCACATATGTAATACAGGGAGTTAGTAAATAAATGACAAAAAGGTATAGTTGGAATCACTTAAAACAATGAAAGTTGATATGAAAGAACTTGGGTATTGTGTGTGTGTGAACCTTTGACCCATGGGAACCATCACAATAAAGGAAGGAAAAAGAAGAAGATGATGCTGAAATCTGAATCAAATACTCACAGCCACAGTCACAGCAAGGATGAAAATATCGATTTCGATGGATATATCGGTATTTGGATTTTATGGATATATATGATATATCGGAGATATATCAATGAATATTTTTACATGAATATCGATATATTGTAAATTAAACTGTTGTGATCAATCCATAACCGTTTGATCAAGTGAGTTTTAAATCACAGTGGAATTTAAATATATGCCGATATATCTCGATATATCAGATATATCTCGGATATTTTACCAAAAATTAAACTAGCGTATCTCATAGACTGATATTCCTACGATATATCGATCAAAAGCGATATATCGGGGATATATACGGTCCTCCTTAGATATCGTGCTTGACATTCTGGAGTATTGGATCTCTCGAAGAAGATATATCGACCGGATATATCATATATTTTCATCAGCGATCGAGCCCACGGCCGTTAGGAGGAGAGAATTTGAACATGTCAATGTCCATTTCACCACATTCCATTTATTTACCATTTCTTGATTTTCTCTATGGTCTTTATTTATGACTTGAGAAATACCATTATTGTTTTAGTGGTCTATATTCTCTATTTAGATTTAGATACATATTTTATTAAAGAAGTAGGATTCTTCGTGTTTTAGGATCTCTACATATATCATGTCCAAGTCCTATTGACAATTTTTTAGAAAATTAGAGTTTGATTCATCTTAATCTCCTTGAGACTTTAAAATTAACAATAAAATAAATTATCAATGATTTTAAGAGGACTACGATTGGGTATTCCTACCCTTAACACATGACATTAGCTAAAATCGTATAATATAAGTCACCTTCTCATGATTTCAAAATAATATTAGAATTTGATTTATAAGAAAATTATATGACTCTTAAAAACTAAAATCGTATAATTTAAGTTTAATATAAATATTATACTTTTTACTCTCTCTTACTCGGAGATACTAAACGGAATATGACTTTTAATTACTAATATTATGTTAAACAATGATTTTCCTAAAACCTCAATATTATAAATATTTGTAGCTTTTAATTTGAGAGTTAAGACAACTTAAGCTTAACTTAAACAAGTTTAATAATTTAATAATATTTATAATATATATAGTATATTATAAGTTTTATATTTTAAGAAAATATCATATTATATTATATATTTTCATTACCTTAGAAAAATTGTATCTAAATTTTTGTTTTGTTTTTCATTACCATCTTGAAGTTTTTGTAATTATTATTTTTGTATTATGTCATCTTATTAATTTGAATTAAATTCAATAAGCTTCGAATTCAACTTAAAACCTAAAATCAACTTGAATATATATATATATATATATATATATATATATATATATATATATATATATATATATATATATATATATATATATATATATATATATATGAAACACTAAACACAGGAGATTGGATTATCTGCCGTCGGCCGTGAATCTAAGTGGTTGTCGGGTTACGGCGCGCGGTGTCGGGCAAGTTTCGCTTTGTCGAGAGCTCTACAAACCATCACATGCATGAAACACGTCCCAGCTTGGTCGATATAATTACAACATGAGTGGCGACCACTTTGGCCATAAAGCTGTGGCCTTGACGGTCAGTTGACTGCAGTCAACCCAGCGAATACAAGTGGATGTCGGGTTGCCAGGCTCACCAGAAAATCGGGCGGAGTCTCCTTTGTGCGGTGAGCTCTACCCAGATACGTGCACACGCCAAACCTATCAACGGTCAATATAATCCCGGCATGGGTGAAGCTTTGGCCACTTGGAGCCCATGACAATACTCATAAAAGATATACAAACTGAATCATTTATATCCGATAGTTTCTAGAGTTTCAAATATTTACTATTATACCATACATATATTAAAATTAAAACAATTCTAATACATGTATACATCATCAAAGCCACACGGCCTTCTTCTAACAGGCCTCTAGGATGGCGTCTCCTCGCACGCTCCTGTGCACGTAAAAGGGGATCCCACGTGGGAGTAAGCTAAACTCAGTGGGAGAATCATACTAAGTGGTACTGCCACCCTAAATGCAGTCTGTTCAAGGTAAACACTCATTCAAGGCAAATGCATGGTCCTACTTGAATGTCTACATGATAATCAGATCAGTCTCATGACTCTCTCACTCGCCTAGCCTCATTGTGAGAATATTGATTTATTAGTAAGACAACCCTCAGTATATCAATTGGGCGCTCCCAGACGATTGATATATTAATTGTTTAATGAGACTCCCTCCGATGAATACTCAATTGGTAGCTTTCAGCAGTTGATATTTTTGGTTTATGGACTACCCTCCGATGAGTGTATTTTTATCTGACCCTCAGAACTTTTTTTCCCTCCCAGACTCATCTCATGCACTGCTCCTACAATCCTAGGATGCTTCAGTGCATATCAAGGTCACGTATATGCCGGTTAAATTCTGATCTAATTCGCATGTAAATATATAGCAGCCATATATTCTAAAGCAATCAGTCCTTACTAATCATGTCATGTAGATTAATTAATTCACACATCAAAATTAGCTCGCAGAACAATGATCATACAGTAATTTAATTTAAATCACTTTCACGACCAGCATATTTTCTGTAACTTGTTTTGAGAACCACCAGTATGAGGAGCAGCGAAACCCTCAGTTTACTATTCCCGAAAAATCTAAATCGCGGTTCACTTAGTGAACCAGCAATTCTGACCATTACGGCCTCATTCTAATCAAAGCATGATTTTATTTCACAATTTCATGGTTCACCAACCCAACGACCTAGCGGTATCATTTGCTGCCAGCTCCAAAATCTTGTATCCATTCGGTCCCATGTTTTGGGACCGATCAAGCGGCCCATTCCCGACCTTTTTCATATCAATACACCATTTATACAATAAATCATCAAACATGGCACCCAAACAGCCCCTCACGGCACGGCTACTGATTTTTGGGTTTAATAAATTCCAACAAATTCGGTCCCGAGTTTGGGACCGATCAAGCTGCTACATTCAAGGCCTCAAACTAGCAGAAACATCTTCAACAATTAAAATGGGAATAAATCTCAAGTAGGGAGGAACCCCTACCTCTTGGAGTTTGAGGAAACTCCATAAATCCGGTACCCACGCAAAGCCCTCTCCGCGTAGAGCATTTCTCCCTCTTGTACCGAAAGCTGTCGACGGTTGGATCGCGAGATAACCTAGAGAGAAGGAGGTGCTTCTCTCTCTAAAATGCTCTCAAACGAAGCTACTGGATCTCCAATTCTGGTTCCCACGTTTTTAGCTTGGTTCATTTAAGGAGAAGAAGCACTATTTGCTAATTTGGCTTTTTCCTCATTTAACCATTCCAAAAATGCCTTTATGTCCCTCTTTTACCAGATTTGATATTCGGCACTAACTTTGGCCGTCCATTTTATCTTTCTCACTCAACACCGCCTTGGCACGCGGTACGTGTTATATGTGACTTTCGTAGCGTCGAAAATCGTTTGGCGCGAAGCAGCGATGCCTCGGCGATATTAGGCTTCGGGCTATCTCGGAAAGTGCGAATTTTGCGTGCTAGCTAGATTGCGTGAGGCGATTCTTGGTGAAATCCGTTTCATCATCCGAGATCTAGAGAATTAATTACAGATTTTTAACCGAAATTACAATTTTGTAATCAAAATTACGATTTTACCCTTATTCCAGAAATTGGAATTTCTCGGGTCTTACATAAACAGTACTCATAAATACATACCAACTATGAATCCAACTATATCCAATAGTTCTAAGAGTTCAAATTTTACTCTTATACAACATATATTAAAATCTAAAATTCTAATACATGTAGTACATCACAAAATCAAAGCCACAACTCGGCTTTCTTCTATAGCGGCCTCTATGATGAGTCGTCTCCCCGTGCGCTCCTTGTACCTGAAATAATAAATTCACTTTGACAGGGTGAAATTTATCGCTCGATGGTGGAATCGCCTCACGTGGGTTATTCTCCACCTAGACCATATGTAATGCTCAAAATTAACACACATCCAAGTAAATGCATGATCCTACTTGAATGTCTACACTGACCAGCTCGAGATCTGTAGCGCTGACGGGGTCCCTTGACTACCACGTCAACTTCTTGAAATACTACGTGAATGTCGGGTGACTCGACATTTTCAACATCGAGCGAAATCTTGCTTTACGGGAGGCTACCCAAAATACAATACTTGTATAAAACCTGCATTTACCTGTCCCAAACAGTCCAATATATGCAATATATATCCAATACGGCCACTTGGGCCCATAAACAGTACTCAATATACATACCAATCATGAGTCCCGACTATATATCGAATAGTTATAAGGTAATCAATTTTCCTTTACTCTGGCTTTGTATTAAAATTTTAACATTCTAATACATGTATACACCACAAATCCAAAGCCACAATCCGGCTTTTCTTCTAAACTCAGCCTCTAGGACGAGCCGTCTCCTCGCACGCTCCCTGTACCTGTAAAAAAGGGGGGTCCCACGAAAGGGTGAGCTAATGCTCAGTAGGAGAATCGCCCTAAGTGGGCTACTCACCACCTAAGTGCAGTGCAATGTTCCAAATTAAACACACATTCAAGCAAATGCATGATCCTACTTGAATCTACGTGACCCAGATTGAGATCCAGAGGTCCACCGACTCTCCACTCGCCTAAGCCTCGTATGAGAATTATTGTTTTGTTAGTTTGGACAACCCTTCGATGATATATATATCAATTGGGCATTTCAGATGATTGATATATTACTTGTTTGTTTTGTGGACAATCCTCGATGTGTGTATATATCGAATTGGGCGCTCCGGCGATTGATATATTATTTGTTTAATATTGGACTACCCTCCGATGAATATCAATTGGGCGCTCGACGATTGATATTTTAATTTGAACTACCCTCCGATAATTAATATTTTTAGACAACCCTCGATAAATTTTTTCTCTGAGCTCATCACCATGCGCTCATCTATAGTCTAGGGTGTTCCGGTGCATATGGAATGCATGTATGCCAGTTCAATACAGTTTAATCACATGCAAATATATATACATGAATATACTCGCATAATTCAAATCACACAATCATGGTATGTAATTGCCACATTTTATCACATCAAAATTATTAACCACTTGGGCTAATGATCAAACACGAGTAATTTACTTGAATTGCTCGACCAAACACATTAATTCCCGAAAATATATTTTTAGAACACTGATTCGGGAATAGTGAAACCCTCGGTTACTATTCCCAGAAAATCACAATTCATCGATTCACTTTGTGAACCCGGGTTTCACGGCCATTTCCGGCCTCAATCCAATCAACACAAGATTAACACTTGGATGAAGAATTAAATCACCCAACACAGTGTGGGGTAGTCACGGGCTGCTCCATTTTTTCTTTCAAAAATTTTATCAATTCGGTCCCAAGTTTTGGGACCGATCAAACGACCCCTCACGGCCTCATTCAACTCAAACATTAGTAAAACACTTAAAATGGGGTAAAACTCAAGTAGGGAGAAACCCCTACCTCTCGGGTTTGTCAAAACTCTAAATCCGGTCCCATCAAGCCTCTCCGCGTAGAGCGGTTCTCCTTCTTGTCCTAGAAGGCTGCCGGCGATCGGATCGCCGTATTTTGAAGTTCCTCTCTAAAACTCTCAAAGCATGGCTCACTTTGTAAAGAACTCCTCCCCCGATTTTTCGTTTTGCCCTTTTGATTAAATGAAGAAGAGCACTGTTCACAATTCCATTTTATTCTCATTTAATCAATTAAATTGATTTATTACCTTCTTTCTCCAGTTTTGACATTCGGCACTATCTCGGCCGTCCATTTCCATCATTTATCTACTCAAACCACTTATGGTACATGAGTACTTGTTATATGTGACTTTCGTTGCATCGAAAATCGTTTTACGGCACCCGAAACACGATGCCTCGAAAAATGTGCCATTTCAGTGTCTCGGAATATTACGAGAATTTTCACGTGCTAACTAGATTTTAGGGACGATTCCAACGGTGAAATCAGTTTCGTCATCCGAGATCCTAGATAATAAGTCACAGTTTTTAGCGAAATAACAATTTTTAACGAAATTACGATTTTGCCCTTATTCCATAATTTGGAATTTCTTGGGTCTTACATTCTCCCCTCCTAAAAAGGAATTTCGTCTCGAAATTCTGGACAATTACAATCCATCACATGCGTATCTGGCGTGCATTCTATAAATGCGTGCTTGAGTCATTTAAATGTTAAACTACTAAACCCACGTACCTTAGTCCCTAAATAAGAAGGAATAGGTGGCCACTTTGTCGTGTCATCGCGGCTCCACGTGGACTCCTCCACTCCATAGTGCCTCCATAGTACCCTCGCTGGCCTCCACGGTCTTAGTCGCAAAACGATCCACGTATTTATCAACAATGCTGTTGGTCCCTCTCGAAGGTCCGTGATGTCGACCTCGATCTGTCCCCGATCCACCATGGCGTGGATGCAGGTATATTTTCGAGCATGGGACATGGAAACACCTCGTGGACACCTGTCATCGCTGGCGAGTAATGCTAGCACCGTCGCAGTGCCTACCCTCTCTATCTCGAAGGTCCAATGAACCTCGGCGATGGCTTCCACCTTCTTGAACCTGCTTAATCCTCTTAGGCATCCTTGAGCGTGATCCCCTGACCTCGAACTCTAAGGGTCGGCGTTGCACATCCATAGCTCAACCTGTGGCTCTGAGAGAAAGGCGGAGTGAGGAAAGAAGGCGTCGTATCAAGCTCACCTTCTCGGAGGTGTCTCACAATCAGAGATCGGGGACGGTGATGGCTTTCTCTCCACCTCGATCTGACTTATAACGGTGATCTACGCCGGGGCCTCCCATGCAATGCCTCATCAGTTGCCATAAACGCCACTGCACAGTAGCTGGGCCATTTAGCAGGCCGAATTCCACTAGAGCGAGTACTCGGTACCCTTGCGATCCGGGCAGCATCACTTTCCCAAGTAGCATGTCCTCTAATACCTGTATAGTCCTCTCAGTCTGACCATCTGTCTGAGGGTGGAACGTTGTACTCATCGTCAGCCGTGTGCCCATATTGCTTTGGAAACTCTTCCCAAGGGTGTCTTTTATGCCTCGGGTCCCTATCAGATACTATGGATACGGTACTCCATGTGATCGGACTATCTCGAATATACAACCGACGGAATCTCTCGAGGCGAAGGTCATCCGCCGCGGCTAGAAAATCTCACCCAGGCCGTGGAGCCCGTCCACTATCACCCATACCGCCTTCTTACGCTGCCAGTGGCAAAGTGGGTCACAAAGTCCATCGTGACGTGCTCCCACTTCCGCTCGACCCACCGACAATGGTGAAGTAGCCTATGAGCTCACGGTGCTTAGCCTTAACACAGACATGTGAAATCGTCGAACACAAAATCCCCTACGTGTCTCTTCATCCCACTCCAATAGTCTTTGGAGGCGAAGATCCTGGTACATCGCCGTTGCCATTTGGATGCAAGACAAATCGAGTGATGAAACTCCACGAGGAATCTCCTCTCTCAATCGGTCAAATTTGGGAACCATGCCGTCCCCTATATCGAAGACTACCATCTGCGTGACGGTCCAACCCTCGTCACTTTTGACATTGCTCGGTCCCTGATGGACACTATCTCTACGTCCTGCCACTGGGACTCGATCACTCTGCTCAACAAAGACGGTGTAGCCACTAAACTCCCCAAGGTACCTTGAGTCTACTCGTTGTACTGTAGCCCAAACTGTCCCACGGTCTTGAGCATCGTACTCAGAGAAGCTATACAGCGCTCCTCGGCAGGCGGAGTGCATCGATACCATTTGCCTTACCGGGATGGTAATGCAAAGTGAAGTCATAAATCCTCTAGAAGACTCCATCCATCTGCGTTGCCTCATATTGAGGTCATTTGCGTGAAAATATACTTCAAACTTTATGGTCTTAGTACACCTGAACTCGCCAGTGCCGTAGTGGCGCGAATCTTCAAGGCGAAGACTCTGACGCCAACTCCATGTCATGTGTGGAGTAGTGCCTTTCGTGATTCTTCAAGCGCAGAACCATAAGCTACTACCCTCCGGTTTGCATCAAAACACATCCCAATCGCGACCCTCGAGGCATCCTGATACCTTATGTGCCCACGATGTCCTGTCAGGGACTATCGAGATGGGAGCGAAGTAAGTCTCCTCTTCAGCTCTGGAATACCTCCCTCGCATCGGTCATCCCAATCAAACTTGACCTCCTTAGGGTCCAACCTAGTCATAGAGTGCTGCTATCTAATCCTCAATGAATCTCCTGTAATACCATTCTAATCCCCGAAAAAACTACCACATTATCTCGGTAGCCGACCTTTCGACTCATCAGCACTTCTGACCTTCTCTGGAATTCGTGACACTCCTAATGCGACACCACGTGTCCCCGGAAATCTCACCTCGATGGCGAACTGCACTTCTTGAACTTGGAGTATAAACGTGGTCTCTCAGCAAGCTATCACTTGATCCTCAAGTGATCTCATGCTCCCACTCCAGGCGGGAGTAGATCAGATGTCATCCACGAAAACCCGACAATGATCTAAATAGGGTTGGAATATCCTATGCATGAGATCCATGAATCTTTCTTTGGCGCATTCGTGTCAATCGAAGGGCATCACCAGTAAACTCAAAGTGCCCATACTTAGTTCTAAATGGCTTGTCTTAGGGATATCTGTATCCCTAATTCTCAGCTGATGGTAACCAGTGCGAAGGTCTATCTTGAAGTAGACTCACGCTCCTCTCAACTGATCAAACAAATTGTCAATCCTCGGTAATGGGTATCGATTCTTGATCGTAACCCGGTTCAACTGTCGGTAATCAATGCACAGTCGAAGGGTCTTGTCCTTCTTCTTACTTAAATAGAGGCGGAGCCGCCCCATGGTGAAGTGCTCGATCGATAAACCCCTTGTCCAATAGCTCCACATGGCTGGACTGCGAGTTCCTGCTGACTCTATTTGGTGTCATCCTATCTTGGAGTCTTAGAGATGCGTGAAGTACCAGGGCGTAACTCGATACCGAAGTCTACTACCCTCTGTGGAGGCAGTCAAAGTAGCTAATTTGGAAAAACATCATGTCCTTTTTACTACTCGAGGTAGATCCAGAGTGCGGTCTCTCCTGGGTCCTGCAGGGAGTAAGGCTTCTTTAGCCCCGGCCGTTGGTGTCCACTGACTCTTGGACTCATATACTATCTAGGGCAAAATGTCATGCTTGTCCCCCTGGAATACCACACGAGTGATCTTTTATTAGCGGCGGTAACCCTCCTACGCTCTGTCGATAACGACCATGTTTGTCGGTAATCCATCCCTAGGATGACATCCCGATACGAAATGTCCATGATCCTCGAGGTCACTTGTGAGTAGAGTCACAGGATCTAACTCGCAACCTCGACATATCATCCCTATTCTCGCCTAATCCCTAGGAGAACTCACATCACAAAGGCTCCTTAAGGTCTAGAGGTCCTTGCCCACATTTCCACCTATTTGGGCCTCACTCTCCTAAGCTGGGTGGCTAGTCTAATCAGAATTAGCGTGAGTGTCTCATATCCTCAACACCTTCTTGATGCGCAAACCAATGAGTTACTTGCCCGCCACATCGGATCTCACTCCCCTGTGAATGTCGAGAGGATGATGCGCTCTAACCTCACGGAGGTTACTGGGGATCTTCTGTCTGCACCTTTATACCGGCTGTACGATGCGGTGGCATGTCACTATGGCCACCGGTCTGGTCTGGCCCGATCAAACCTTTGGTGGTGCACGACCGGTGCCGTGGAGGCGATCCTTTCGTCCTCGTCCTGGAATCTCGTCTAGCCATCATCACGAGTTCAATAGCGTTCAATTTCAATTCGGGATCTCAAGGCATAAACACCGCCCCGAGACACTCTTCATACACATAAATCAATGTATATGCATTGTCCTTGCATTTACAGGTAATGCAAGGCAATCAATTATGCATTTAAAATATTTTTATCAATAAAAATTTCATTTTCTTTGAAAATTTTATTTTTCGAAAAATTTGTCTCATTTGATTTGATTTTATTTCATTTTTATTTAATTTAAATTTTTTTTTTTCGAAAAATTTTGTGATGAACAGTGTTCATTTAGTGACTCGAGAGCGATGCGAGTCAGCGGAAGTTGGGTGCACCCGGTGCACACCACCCAAACTGTTACGCCTGAAGCTTGCGTGCACCTTTCGAACTTCTATATGCCACAGCTCTGTGAACCTCTTGTGGTACTGCTCAGCCTTCTATATGCCACAATACAGCTGAGACTACTGTATGCCTCCTCAGGCTGTTGTATGCCTGTCTGTAGGAGCCTACTATATGCTGCTCGGGCTGTGCTGCGTGCCTACTAAAGTATTTGTATGCTCTTAAGGCCGTTGTATGCTTGCTTTCATTTCTTGCATGCACATAAGACTCTTGTAATACTGCTAAGGCATTGAATGCTGCTCGGGCTCTTTGCATACTGCCAAGACTCTTGATGCTGCTAAATTTCTTTGTATGCTGCCCCAAGGCCGATGTATGCACCTTTCGAGTACAGCTGCGTACTGTGGGTACATTTGTATGCTGCTAAGACTTGGATTAACTAATGCCTACGGGGCTCTTTGCATGCACCGCTAAGGCTCTTGTATGTGCACCTTGCTCGGGTTGTTGCACATGCACCTTTCATTTCTTAACTCCCCTGATCACAATACACCCCTATTGTATTGCAAGACAAACTCGGCCATTTACCTCTACGCAATACACTTCGGCTATCCTTCAAGCGAGCGCTCTCTCACGTGCACTCGATTGTATTGTGATATAATCCTTACCAACTTGCACTCTTATGCTGCAATACAATAATTGTATTGCAATACAATTTTTTTCCAGCCAAGCCCAGCTGCCTATTGCAATACTATTTTGTGTCTTGCAATACTATACGCTACCTAACCTCGACCGAACCAAGCGCATTTTAAGTCCTGATACACTTGAGCAACATTACAAACCTTGTTTACACTGCAATATAATGGGCGTGTATTATTTGCTTGATTTTTTTCATTCATTTCCAGCAACTGGAAAATGCCCAAAAAATACATATCCATCCTTTTTTTTTTCTTTTTTTTTTTTCATCCAGTACACCAAATAATTTCATAAAATTTTATTTTCTTCATTTTCTTTAGTTTCCTCACTATAAAACCTTAGAAAATTATTTTCTTTATCTAAATTTTTTTTTTTCAGAATACTCAAACAAGTTCATAAAAATTTATTTTATTTAATTTTTTTCGTTTTCTAGTTTTACTGGATTTGTAAAAACTTAAAAATTTGTTTCCCGACACATCAATGTCTTCAATCATAGCACACATCACTCCTGACATAACAATCAACATGTTATACACCTTTCACACATATGATCACTAACATTTCATCCAAATCACACAAAACACATCAAACACATGCATGTAGTGTCTAGTGTTATCGGAAGTGATTTCCTAGAGTAATCTCGCCTAAACCGAACATCAAACCACCCAGTGGTGATGTTCTTGCTCGTATGGCCTAAGCCCCGAATCCTCGATCTCTGGGTTTCCATATACCTATACTCCCATCAAACCACCTGATGGTGATGGATACCCAAACCAGGAGCTCCTAGGTATTCGTATGCCTATGCTCGATACCAAGCTGTGGCTGCCCCTGACCGGGGTCCTTGACTGCAGGTCGGCCGCGGAAATGCTCGTGAATGTCGGGTGACCGAAGCATTTACACTCTGAATCGGGCGGAGTCTCCTTTGTACGGGGCTCTACCCAGAATACAATGCTTGTATAAAGCACTTGTGACTGCACTTGTCAGGGCAGTCCGATATATGCAATATATATCCAATATCGGCCACTTGGGCCCATAAACGTACTCACATACATTGATCATGAATCGACTATATATCCAATAGTTATAAGAGGTAATCCAATTTTCCTTTATACAACACATAATAAAAAATTTTAACATTCTAATACATGTATACACCACAATCCAAGCCACAATCAGAGCTTTTCTTCTAAACTCAGCCTGCAGGGCCAGTGTCTCGCCATGGCAGCTCACTGTGCACAGTAAAAAGGGGTCTACGGCGGGTGACTAATGCTCGATGGGAGAATGTGCAAGTGGGCTACTCACCACCTAAGTGCAGGTGCAATGTTCCAAATTAATAAACACACTTTCAAGCAAAATGCATGATCCTACTTGAATGTCTACATGACCAACTCAGATCCCGAGTCCTCATCGACTTCACACTCCCAAGCCTCGTATGAGAATTATTGTTTTGTTAGTTTGTGGACAACCATCCGATTAGTATATATATCAATTGGGCCGCTCCGACGATTGATATATTACTTGTTTGTTTGTGGACAATCCTCCGATGTGTATATATCAATTGGGCCGCTCCGACGATTGATATATTATTTACCAGGGACTCCTCACCCTCCGACGAATATCAATCGGGTCGCTCCGACGATTGGATATTTTTAATTTGGACTCAATCTTCTCGATAATTAATATTTTTAGACAACCCTCCTAACCATTTTCTAGACTCATCTCATGCACTCACTCCTATAGTCCTAGGGTGTTCCAAGCAGCATATGAATGCATGTATGCCAGTTCCAATACAGTCTAATCACATGCAAATATATATACATGAATATACTCGCATAATTCAAATCACACAATCATGATATGTAATTATACATTTTATCACATCAAAATTAGCTCACTTGAGCTAATGATCAAACACGAGTAATTTACTTGAATTGCTCGACCAAACACATTAATTCCCGAAAATACTTTTTAGAGATCGGGAGCGGGGAATAAGTGAAACCCTGCTACTATCCCTTAAAATCACAATTCATCAATAAAGGTTCACTTTGTGAACCCTGCTTCACTCCACCATTTTCGGCCTCAACTAATCAACACAAGATTAACACTTTGGATGAAGAATTAAATCACCCAACACAGTGTGGGGCAGTCACGGGCTGCTCCATTTTTCTTTCAAAAATTTTATCACCCGTCCTGCCGGACCGATCAAACGACCCCCCACGGCCTCATTCAACTCAAACATTAGTAAAACACTTAAAATGGGAATAAAACCTCAAGTGAAACCCCTACCTTCGGTTTGTCAAAACTCACAAATCCGTAAGTCCACGCCGTAGCCCTCTCCGCGTAGAGCAGCTTCTCCTTCTTGTCCCGAAGACCGCCGACGGCCCGGACGTCGTATTTTTAGAGAAAGTTCTCTCTAAAAACTCTCAAACGCAGCCACTCGTAGTTAACCCCTCCCCCACGTTTTTCGTTTGCCCTTTGATTGTTCTGTTAAGAGCACTGCTCACAATTCCATTTTAATTCATTTAATCAATTAAATTGGATTTATTACCTTCTTTCTCCAGTTTTGACATTCGGTACTATCTTGGCCGTCCATTTCAATCATTTCTCTACTCATACCACTTATGGTATATGAGTACTTGTTATATGTGACTTTCGTCATATCGAAAATTGTTTTACGGCACCCGAAACACGATGCCTCGAAAAACGTGCCGACTCCGACTGTCTCGGAATATTACGAAATTTTACGTGCTAACTAGATTTTTCAAGACGATTCCAACTAAGTGGAACCGCTTCGCCATCTGGAGACCTAGAGAATAATACCACGGATTTTTTAGCCGAAATAACAATTCTTTAACCGAAATTCACGACAGCCCTTTTCCAAAATTTGAAATTTCGGGTCTTATAGACCGAGTCCTCGACTCCTCTCACACTCGCCTAAGCCTCGTATGAGAATTATTATTTTATTGCTCTGTGGACAACCTTCGATGTATATATATCAATCAGCCGCCCGACGACCGATATATATTTTGCTTGTGGACTACCCTCCGATGAATATCAATTGGGCCGCTCCGATGATTGATATTTTTGCACTCACCATCCGATAATTAATATTTTTAGACAACCCTCCGAACCGTTTTCTCTAGACTCATCTCATGCACTCACTCCTACAGTCCTAGGGTGTTCCAATGCATATGGAATGCATGTATGCCAATTCCAATACAGTCTAATTCACATGCAAATATATAAACATGAATATATTCACATAAAAATTAAATCACACAATCATGTTATGTAATTTCACATTTCATCACATCAAAATTAGCTCACGCAAGCACGATCAAACACAAAGAATTCGACTAATTACTTGACCAACACATATTTTCACAAAATTTATTTTGTGAAGTCGTCGCTGTGAACGCAAAACCCCGTCATCGTTCCTATCAAACACACATTATCGACCCACTTAGTGAGCCCAGAGCCGGGTCGATCCAGCCTCACACAAATAACAACACAATCCACCTAGCATGAATCACACCATTAGACACCCAAACAACCGCGGCGACCAGAATCCGGGTTCCATAAATCCAAACACGGTCCCAAAGCCGGGATCCATCAAACGGCCCCTCACGGCCTTAACCAACTCAAGCATCAACATAGTTCTTAAACAAAGAATAAACCCAAGTAGGGAGAAACCCCTACCTCTCGGAGTTTGTCAAAAACCCACAAAATCGGGACCCACGCGTAGGCCTCGATGCGTAGAGCAGCTTTGCCTCTTGTCCCGACGACCGCCGACTCCGCCGATCTGCAGTAAAACTTAGAGAGAAGGAAGACACTCTCTAAAAATCGGTATCCAGCTCTTTCAAGTACCCCTCCTCCCTCTCACGTTTTTCTCCCCTTTTGCTTCAAAGAAGACAAGTCACCATGCTTTGTCCTTGGGCCGACTTAAACACCCCAAAATGCCCATTAAGTCCCTTCATTTCCCAGATTTGATATTCGGCACTATTTCGACTGTCCATTTTCATCATTTCTATACTCATACCACTTATGGGACATGAGTACTTGTTATATGTGACTTTCGTCGCATCGAAAATAGTTTTACGGCATCCGAAATGTGATGCCTTGGAAAACGTGTCAACTCCGACTGTCTTGGAATTTTACGAAATTTTACGTGCTAGCTAGATTTCACGAGACGATTCCAACGGTATAATCCGTTTTGTCATCCGAGATCTAGAGAATTAATTCCGGATTTTTAATCAATCATATATATATATATATATATATATATATATATATATATATATATATATATATATATATATATATATATATATATATATATATATATATAAGGTTTGGATTGAATATATAAGGTTAGAATTCGGATTGCTTCGCCTAAATGAATTTAAAAAAAAGATAAATAAATTAATTGATAATATTATCTCCAATATATAGATCATTGCAGTGTATCTTTTTTAGTTAAAATCAAGCATTTAATACATATTCTTCTTATGTTTAAGAGATTATTTGCCAAAATAGTTTTTATAGCAGATTTTTTGAAACTATTATATTAAAGCCCTCACAAAAGAAAACTCAAAATTATTTTTAATTATGCTTTATTTTATTTTATTCTATATAGTAGTAGAGTTATATGTATTTTAAAATATTAATTTAAAAGATAGAATAAATTCTCATCAGAAAATACTACCGAATAAACCATAGGAAGACCCACCCTTGCTATTTATTCTCTCTCAAGGTGGACCCTGCTTCACAAGATTAGGCTATGACTTTATTAACTTTTTGGGATTAAATTTCATAGGATACCTGTAAAAAATAAAAACATATGGTTTCTTTCCACAACTCAATCATGAAATTTTGAAAACATGTTTCCACCAAACATTTGAACTAGAGCCCCTAGAATCGTGTATTTTTACCGTAAAATAAACACATTTTCTGTAAATTTTCTCGGAAAACTCATCCCCTTCCATGATCAAACATTCTGAGAAGTTGTCTGTAGGCTTTGATGTTCATGATTTTTTTTATACGGGTACATTATGTTATAATATCATATTTTTACAAGAAGTTGAGTTTAGATTTTTCGTAACTCCTTTTCACATTTTTACCATTTAAGTCTAGTATCAATAATTGATATTATCTAGTTTAATTTTGGGAAAAATATGTATTAGAGTACAAATTTGAAAATAAAAACAAAATATACATGTTAAGAATGATAATTAGCTTTTAAATAGAGATAGTGGAGCTAATTCAACCGCAGTAATACATTAACCAATTATTTAAAACACAATTATAGTTAGTTAAGCTAGTATATCAAACTAATTAAAGTAATACCTCTAATTGATACTCATGAATAAGATATGATTAAAAGAGAAAATTTTGGAAAAGAAGTAAAATAATAAGCTTGACAGTTTTACAGAATAATAAATCTAATTTTTATTTAAATTAGGTTATTTCTCTTAAGGTTATGGATTTGCATATTTAAGACATCATTTTATTTATTTATTTATACATCTATTCATTTTGTATTACTTTTTTTTATTTTTATAAAAACTCGAGTATAAGACCACACATCATTTTACAAAAACACGTCATATTTTAATAACCAAAATCCATGGGAGATTCAAAATTTAGTTCCAAGGCAATATTTTGACTAGTCAAAATCATCTTCACTGTAATTAACAAAGGCCCATGATCGGTGAAACATTATGCTGTGAAGTATATTATTTCAAGAAATATTTGATTAAAAACATCAAATTAACCCTAAATGTCTGAATTTAATATTTCCAATGTTTTTTTTTCTTGAAAGTAACTATTTTTGACAAAAATCATCACCCTATTTCACTTTACAATTGATTAACAAAACTTATTAAGTAGAAATGAGGATGAAGTGTAGATAAGCGCAGACACTTAAACCCGGTCCACTCAAAAATTAGTGGCCTGACGTGACCGTTAATTTACTGACCATAAAAAATAAGGCCAAGTTTGAACTAGCTTGGTGTGGCCCGGCCAAATTTAGGGCAGGACTGCTATATTTTTTACCCGAAAAAAAATTGGACCAAATATTAGGCTGACTCGATATCGCCAAGCCCAAACCCAACCGGTTCGTCGAATTACCACCCTGGGAAAATTTACCGCTGCCTTCAAAAATGTGTCTTTTATTTGAAGAATTTTAAGTTATACACTTTTACTAACATCCATTTAAATAAAAGATCATCAAACACACTCTACCAGTGTTTGGAATAAAAAGATCATCGAATGGAGTATTTGTAGAAATAATCAATTCTTTGTTGTTTTAGAAAATACTTCAAGTTTCTTCCAAAAAAAAAAAAAAAAAGAAAACACTTCAAGTAATTTTTTAAGACTATAAATAATTTATGGTCCTACAAGAAGAGATTAATTTTACAAGAAAACAAGAAAAGCTTTTTTTTTTTTTTTTTATCAAAATCAAGTTAAAAATTAATAAAAAGTCAAATTTCCAAAATTGGATTTTCCTTATTTCAATAACTTTATGAAATTTCTTGGTACGTGATTACCAAAACTTCCATTAAGATATTGTTATTTAAGTATGGGGGATGAGATGTAAAGTCGTTTTAGGGTGTTTTCCCCAAATGTTTGTATTTGAAGAATGTTTCAATGATAAGATTTTATAAAATATGCATTTAAATATAAATATAAATATAATCAAATACGTACTTTAAGAATATAATAATATTTTGTCCTTTGGAATTTCCTAATATATATTTTACCTATGCCATCTAGGGATTGGTCTCCTTAGCAAAGTCGTTTGGATACTAGTAGATGTGATGATGTTAATCGTTTTATTATTCACACTTTGCAACATAAATATTATAGAACCGATTTATTTTGTTAAAACAAATAATAACGTTTCAAAAATTTTAATAACTAATCCTATTGTAGTTTAACCCAGCATCAAAAATAAAAACATATCACTTCTCGAAAAGATAAAGATGATTTTGAATTCCTTCTTTATTTATTTATTTTTGTTTTACAAGATTGGAATTTACATTTACAAAATTAAATTCCGAACGGCCTTTTTTTGCCATAGGCTTTCTGAAGACACGCCCCGCTCCACATAAAGTGGTGTGGACTGAAAAGGCCCACACACATATCCCGAGAAAATCATGGGTAGAGCCAATTGGAAGTAAGCCATCAGCTCCTCACACCGCAACACTCGACCTTCCTTGATAATAAGAATTCGCAAAGAGGAGAATCATTCTTTTAGTTTCTCTTCATGTTCTTCTGAGTTCCTCACACTGGAACACCCAACAAAGCCCCCTCGTCGGTTTTATCTAAGAAGGCCCTTTCCGCGCCTTTTGGCCTTCCCCCGCAACCACAAAGGAAACATCCCCATATGCTTAGCATTCCCCAAGGTCGGCGATCTAAGAAGGCCCTTCGCGCCCTTGGCCTTCCTACGACCAATACAAACATCCCATATGCTTCTTTACATTTCGCTGCAATGATTTCCAAAAGCTTGAACCATTAAGCTTAGTCGAACCACCATTAAGCTTGCTTGAACCTCTAGGCTCCATAATCTTCCACTGGTTTCTGATTAAGAGAGAATGCACTGATTAAGAGAGAATGTAATGATTAAAAGAGAATGTACCTAGTGTTTATAAAGGAAACGATCAAAATGTGCTCCATAATAATATGACTTATGTGAAAAAATTTCCATCCTAGTC